>APFE030521995.1:38805-72063 GCA_000404065.3 Pinus taeda | reverse complement strand
TATATTTGTTTTTTTGTTTTTTGTTTTTTTTATGCCAAAAATAATTTGACATAAAAAATTTTAAAGTGTAAAAAATTGTTAAATTTAGAAAATAATTATTTACATTTCATATATTACAAAATTTAAAGTCCAAAAATAGGTCTTTTAAAAAAAGGGTCTGATGCAGAATCACCAATTTTTAAAATCGGCATGCAAATGCAAATCAGTAACATTCTAAAATGAAATGTACATAAAAAAAATTAAAGTGCCAAAAACTATGCTCTAAAAAAATATGTGTTCTGCATCACCCCTTTTCAAAATCGGGTCACTCTTTTCTATCTCTACGAAAGGGGTAACAATATCAGTTTCAAAATTTACATTGTTATTAGTTATCAACTCATGCACAACTCAATTTCTTGCCCACAAATGCAAATTAATTGACTTAATTGAGTGATTTGGCCATGTCACTCCTGCTAATTACATGTCACCTCATCGTTGAAGTGGAAATTCAAATTTCTCCATTTGACTAAGGCACAAGTCAAATGAATCTTTTTCTTGCTATAATTTAACAATGCATGCATAGTACATGTCAGCATTCCAACCAAATTAGTGTGCCCTTAGACCAACACTCTCAACATGTCAATGCATTGGGATGAGCCACATTGTAGATAGTTGTAACTCTTTGGAACTATAATGTAATAACTACATGGTATTATATATATTTGAGGTTGTGAGTGCTAGGAGTGGGTACATGTTAAATTGGCTATTGGATGTTAGGATTTTGTATGGAGGAATAAGAAATAAAAGCTTGAAACACCATGTGGGTATTGTAGGAGACATAGAGAGATTTTGTGACTTATTCTATGGATTGTAATGGGTATGAGTGTAATGTGTTTTTCGTTTCATATTTTGATTGTATTTTATGTGTAAATGATTGAATTCCTAATGATTAAGTTATGACATATTTTTTTTCTTACCATTTACCTCTCTATTTGTAATGTTTATTAGTGCCTCACGTGAGAAAGATATTGAAAAATATTAACACTAAAAGATTATTATTGACTTGAGTGCTAAACTTGGAGCATATTCCTAATAATTCCACTAATTGGTTATGTTGATAGTGTACATAACATATTTTTTTAGGAAAAAAATAAGACTAGGCCTAAAAACCCTCATGGAATGAGATACAAGATATGATTACCAAAAAGGAGTTTGAGTTTGGAAAGAGGGAATTGTACAACCAACACATAGATCATAAATGGTGTACTGAAAACCTTATATCTTGATAGCTTTCAAAAATATAAAAGCCCAGGTCTAGATGACCTCTCCATTGAATTCTACTTTCCCTATTTTGATTTTATTGGTGATTATTTATTGCATGTGGTGGAATATTCTAAACAACATAGGAAAATCCTTTCCCCCTTCAACTCCACCTTCATCGCCCTTATTCCTAAATATAATAAGCCTATCTCTTTTGACCAGTTTTAGACCATCTCTATTTATAGTTATGTATAAAATATTACCTTTGAGATCATAGCACTCTGTATAAAACCCTTCTTCTTTGATAACATATCCTTGGAGCAATTTGGCTTTTTGAAGGACCGACAAATCCATCAGGCGATTGGTCTAACATAAGAGGGCCTTCACTCTATTCATACATTGAAGCAAAAAGTTGCTATTTATAAAATGGATCTATTCTAAGGATTTCAATAGAGTGGACTTGTTATATATTATATTGATTCTTCTACACCTAGGCTTCAACCCTTTGTTTGTATCCTAAATCTACAATTGCATTAGTACATCTTTGATGGCCTTCTTAATTAATGGAACAACTTCCTCCTTATTTAATCCTTAGTGAGGACCTAGAAAAGGTTTCCCCCTATTTCCTCTCCTATTTTTTCTTGTGGTGAAATCCCTTAGTCAAGCTATTGCCGCTACAAATAGACAACATCTTACAAGGGGTATTGAGATCTCTTATGTTTTTTCTCTATATGCATATATTATTTCTATATGATATCATTGTTTTTCTGATGATGAATGGAGGAACTATTCAAACTATAAATCACACTTTAAATTTATTTTCCATGGATATCAATATGATGATTAAAATATCGAAATCCACCATGTTTGGAAATTCCCTTGACTAGGCAGAGTTTGACCTTGTCTCCAAGGTCCTCTTAGCTACCCCATCATCTTTGGGGGATCCTATCAAATATATGGGTTTATTTCTAAAGAAAAATAGTTATAAGAAATAGCATCGGGCCTATCCATTGCAAAAATAGAACTCAAAATTAGGAATTGGTGCAAAATATGGTTATCTAGAGTTGTTAAACTACTATTTTGCAAAGTTGTTACCCACCAAAAGTGGGTACCCCTAGCATAAACTTTCTCCTAATCATCTTCTTCTAGTCAACAAATAAAAACCCTTGACAACCACATTATAGCCAATTTTATGTGCCACCTTATCTCCACCACTTGCATCAGTTATATGCTTCCTCACCCATTTATCAAGATCACATGTTAGAAGATGACAAATCCAACCCAAAAGGTATGTTTTTCATTATGAAATCAGGTGCTTGTGATTGTTTTTCATTTGGACATGGATTATGGACTAACTTGGAGGAAGGAAGGGCTTTGATCATGGTTTTGTTCCCTTACCTTAAATGGGGGGTTAATATTCAATATTAGTCTAGTGGGATCTTCCTGATTGGCCTAAGGGTTTAGGAAGGGCATTACTTGGGAAACCTCGATTTTGGTAGCATTATCCCATTTTCCCATTCCACACTTTTCACTTCCCTCCACACATTACAAGCCCTATTCCACCATTTTCATTCTCTAGGTCCACACGACCACTGGGTCCACAAGGAATTGGCATAGCCCCCCACCCCCCTGTTGTCCACATATCTAGGTCAGGCTTTGAAACGTTTCCCCACAGGTTGATGCAGCTAAAAGAATTTTAAATGCATATCATGCCCACAAGTTGAAAACAAAATAAAAATAAAATTGTAAAATTTAAAATATGGTCGAGACATTAATAATAACATGTGGGAAAAAGGAAAGCATGAGCTCTACCACTTATTTATATGTCGATCACCATAATTCATAGGACAAGTTGTTTCCCAATCACATCATTAAAGGAACCCATACACATCCCAACCCCTAGTGGGTAATGAACTTCACCACATTCAAGGGGGTAAAGACTGTTATACATCATACACAACATGCTCTCATTTCTTAGAGTTTCGAGCAATAATACAAAAAAATGTAAAGAAAAAGGAAAATAAAGAGGGGTGGAAAAGAAAAGGTTAGGGTAAGTCATGCAATCATGATTTCTCCCTCCTCACATATTTATACCCAATATGTGGACTTACTCATTATTGTTATCCTTGTACCCATGACATTTAGCCCTGAGACCCCTTCATCCCCATTCCATTCCATCATTACTCACATGCCACCTATTGATTGAATGATGTACTAGGGACATGTATTTTCCCTTAGGGGATAGGAGGAGCTAATATGATTGTCTATTAACCACTTCTACCTAGGGAGGTAAAACTATTACGTGATCAAAGCCCCAAATTCGCAAGAGAAGCTCCATATAAGGTCTAAATTTTCCCTTGACTAACAAGCTTGACTCACTTAGATACATTAATGATTAATTGTACCAAATGGTGAAGATGCAACATTAAACATTGTGTGTGATTGGAAAGTGGTTCTCATCATGGACTGGGTGACTTAACTAGAATGAAATTCCACTAGAGGAACATATACTACCCTACAGGTGAAGCGTTGAGAGCCAATATGGGACTCCTAATACTTGTAGAGAATCACTCAATTCCATTCACACCTTCAACACCACAACAGTCTGCACTTTTCCCCACACTATTCATTGGATAATGCACTTGTACCAGTATGCCCCCAACTAGTTTAGCAATGTACACACAATTTGGCAATTGATCTGAAGCCCAAATGAGGCTTGTATCACCCTTTGAGACATGGGAGGTCTAGCACCATTCTCTAAGCCCTAAATGTTGGAACTGATCTAGGCTATTCTATCACCAGGAGACCCATGAGACCCAATTTGTAGCCTAAACACAAAATTGGGTCAACATGATGATTTTCATAGATATATAGGGGCCAACCCCTAGAGGATGATTTTTGGAGCCCTATTCACTTAATTCAACAATCGAGGAGCTCAATATGTACCTCCAAGAGGCCCACACATTGATGATGTCAACCTTTTAGCCCTTTTCTGTGTTAATTCTTATGATTTTACATTGGTTATGAGGTTTGCTTGTAACCTCAATTAGTTTTTTCCATCAATTTACAACCAAGAGGTGCTTTTAAGCTAAATTAGACCTCATTGGAGATGTATAAATAAGACATATGTCATTTGACTCTCTCATCATCATGACTTGGAGAATTCAAACCTCATAAGATAATTTGCACTTGTTCCTTCTTGGCCATCAGACATTCTTGGAATGCATTTGGAGGCAATTTTGGATTGTCTTTAGAGCTATTTATTTGGTGAATGGATGTATATACTACTTGTTATCTTGTATACACTGATATGAGGTGTACAAGGAATGAAATGAAATGCAAGAAAGTAAATGGAACACACATGAAGACATATAACATAGATTATAATAATATGGTGGAAACCCAACTTTTATTAATAACTACAATAACATAATATTGTAGAACACAAATTGGTTAGAATGGTGGTAGCTATCGCTAAACATAGAGAGATAGAAACTATGCACATTCACAAGATCTATCACAAGATGCCAACAAAATGGCTTTTTAAAAATAAATAAAGAACCCTAGAGGTTGAAAATATAAACCTAGAAGATGAAACACTAAAAGGTTTGTAAGCCCCAATGGGTTTAGTTGGTACATCAACTTCTCAGGGTTGTAAATTTTACATAAAATATCTGTTTGGCACACTTGGTATGCCACTAGAAATGTTTATTTGAGAATTACACATTTTGACTAGGGCCTAACAAATATCTTACAACTATTTCCTCGACCCCCACCACATCAAGAAAGCATTGTTTAGGGCCTCAAAACAACCCCACAAGTGTAAGACCTAGAAAAACTAAAGAAAAACTACTAAGATGGAGAACTATGCTTTGAGCCAGTGGAATAGGCAAGTGACCACCAATATCCACCTAGATCAAATACTTGTGTAGTCTCCCTACAAAACTTAGACTTAACTTTAGTGAATCATGTCATTAAGGAAAACCGTTTAAATCCAAGTGTCACCTTCAAATATATTTCCCACCAAAAATTATACTCAACTATAACACAAAATTATTATCAAATAGTTACATCATGTAGGTAACTTTAATTCAGATAGTAAATATCAAGTAAACTTGCACCTAAAAGCATCATTTTAAATAATGCAATAAATTATTTCAAACATTTTACCCACCACTAAAGAAGGGTGTACTCTTTTCCACCTAACCATAGGCTTATTTGTACTTATTTCTGTCTATAATAGTCCACCCCCTAGCCAAGCCATGATACCATTATGAAAACTTAGTTTCTTAAGGGAATTGATGGATGTGAAGGCCACTCTCCTTCACAAAATTACAATGGTAAAAATCTCTTTACCCAATAAGCCCAAGACTTCCATAGATTATATAAATACCTTCCTACTTGGTTGAAATTTCACAAGGGATTCCCTTAATTACATGTGAAATCCTTCATAAACCCCCTCTCAATGCATGTTTCTCTAGCTAGCCAACATCATAATTGACATCCCTCTTTTACTAGGTCAAGTTCAAGATTTCAAGCTCAATTCCAATAGATAAATTCAAGTTTTAACAATTCTAATTACTTATTATTTGATCCAACTTAAGAACCCTTGGGAATGATTATTGGGATCTCAAACAAGTTCTATTTTGTTATAAATGATTAGCAGTAAATCCATTTGTCAATCTACTTATTTTCAACCCATGGGAATTCTCATTACTAACGAGAATTTACAGAAATATTGGAAACTATTTTATACACCTGTCATTTCTTTTATCAACTCTTCTCACATTGAATAATAATCACCTTGACCCCCATTTGTATCCTCTTGTCCTTACCTAAGCGAACTCATGATTTCCCTAGCTTGTGGAAAAGTAATTCATGGGCCATCTAGGAAATTGAGGTAGGTTCTTGCTAGTAGATTTGGATGATGGATTTTAGCCATCTCATACAACTCTTGGTACATCCATAACTATGGTTGGTTGGCTTCCCAACTACCCATCTATCATTTACTAACTACTTTTGGGAAAGTGGGAAGAAAGGGAAACGATTTTGAATTTATATTTTGGTAATCTAGAAATATGGGTTTTTGGTAAAATATTTGCTTGGCAAGTAAGGTAATCTCCCAGCCCACTCATCGATCCCTGCTTGTGATATCATGGCTAGTACTGTTGATTCACCCTCATGAAATTTTGAAGATAATTCTCTTCATTCATCAGCCAAATGTAATTACAACAATTTTAATTGTTTGTCACAATTAACAAATAATCAGAATGTCTTTTTTGCAACTCGCGACAACACTAGGTCATAATTATAATTACAAATTGGGGAAAATAGTGTGTTACATGTACCTCCTAACAAAACATATTCTACACGGGAGAACAAATATCCTTTTCTAAGGTCATGTGTGGTACTTGATGCCTTATCCATGGCCCTAAAGCTAGAGGTGCATTATTTAATGCCACAAGCACTTATTTTCATCCCTCAACCAATATTGAGGCTTTGATAGATGTTTGTGGTGCATAATACTTCCTAACAATACTCATTTATCCACACAGAGCTGAAATATCCGCTACACAAGTTAAAGAGTGGTTCATTCCCTTGTTCAGGTGTATTGAGCACTAGAGGGTTTATTAAGGTAGTAAGTCAATTATTTTCATCACATAAATATTAAGAAAGATTTGAATTCAATCCATGGAGGGAAAATATTATTATCACACTCTTAGTCTTAGTTAAAGTCCAAGATCCACTATATAAGTTATGTTGTAACAACCCTAGAAGATTTTCTATGTAAATAAAATAAAACCAAGGTCACGAGACATGTATTCCAAGCTGAATGGTGGGAAAAAAATATAGTGGGAATCACTTATGGTTTATTAATGGATATGTAAATTGGAAAAGGTATTGGAAAAGGAAGAGAGGCAATAAATGAAATTCAATTATGAGAAATAAAGGAAAATAGGAGAAAATGGAGATGAAGTGACACAAATATGGATGAAAGGGAAATTAGAGAAGAAATGAAGGAAAATTAAAGAAAAAGTAAAAATGGAAGGAAGAGACTAGACATCGATGATAACAAGGCATCAAAGAAACAATTGATGACTTTTTGACAATTTTCGGCTCAACTCTTGTCCATTCTAGCACTCATACACTCTTTCACACTTAGAGCATTCTTGGAGCATTCTAGCATTCACTTGGACTTAGAGAGAACCAAGAAAGAAAGCAAAGGAATTTGTGGACAACAATAAAAGAATTTTGGATCAACTATTACAATAGGATTACATTGCAGGTAGTCAGTTGCATGTGTGATTTTCTTGTTGAGATTTGGATGCATGGTACATGCATTTGGTTATTTTATTATTTTTTTTCATTTGCATGAAGCTTTTCCTATATTGACAGTGGTTTCATCCTTGCCTTACCATTTTGTAGATAGCCATGATGTAGTGGATTCTATGTTTGGATCTTTTATTGGTTCTTAGGTTCTTTTTGACGTTATTGGACCCACCAACATTTGGGGGATCTCCCCAATATGAATTCCTAACTAGACCTCAAACCATTTGGAGTAGGAGTCCTAGCAATGGGTGGTAGTGTAATGCCTTAACTGCGGTAGTGCGCAGAGGTAAGTATGATAACTTTGGGTGAGAGCAAGTGTTTGACCCCACAGAGATTCAAGTGCAATGCATGAAGGTTGTAACACATAGAGGGGAAAATAAAGTGTGCCCCTTAGAAGCCTATAATAGTATGCAACTTGAAAGGAACACACAAGCAGAATTACATCACAAACTAAAATGTAGAATAATCCACAAATTAAAGTGATGAATTAATCCAACAACATGCATTCAACAAGATTCATACAAATGCATACAAAGTAGTTCATAATCAAATGCATAAGTTAAATAACATACATTTCTAAAGAAACCAAAATAGTCTAATTAAATTAACAACATATGCATGAAAGTTGGATTGAGCCATGAACTCCCGCATGTCCTCACTTGTACTGCACCTCGGCTACATGGGACGGGAGCCACTGAGTGGTAGCAGTTCTAATGGCAGAGTTGCGTCCTTGCACATTGCAGAGAGACCCATTGCTCGAATCCTCCAACGATCTGTAGATGTCCCTATTTCCTTGAGTGGAAAGAGTTGCAAGGGGAAGAAAGAACGCGAAAAAAAGTACCAAGGGGCAGTGAGAGGCTACGGGGATCTCAAAGCCGACAACCTGAGCTACTTGATAAGTCACAAACCCAGATCTACCATGCCTGTGACTTTCACCCTCCCCCTCAAGAGGTCGACTGCTGATACAGAACAAAAAATCGTTGAGATAACAATCGATTGCTCCAACAAGAGGCATGCGGAAACCAGAGAAGAAGCGAACTCGAAGGAGTGAATAGTGCTAGATCCATTTGCCTATATGCTATCGGCACTGAGGCCTCAGACAGATTGTCCCCTGTTCACCTTAGCCATAAACCTGAGCTTGATAATGTTGCCACTACATGGCTATTGCATGGATCCGGGTTAATCCTTCCTACTATGAAAGGGAGTATTACCTACAAATCCACCTTTCATCTAACAGATCTGGCATACAGTAGACCGAACGACCCACACCAAGCCCAGATCTAGAGGCCTGCACGCACCAAGTCACCCTTTTTCCCCACATCATAGCCCCAAAATGCAGAGGAAGGTAAAACATGGGTAGCGCTGTTGGGTGTTTGGAAACCCCAAATACTTTTGCCTATCCTCTTAGATCACACACCATATCTGAAAAAACTGGAACTCAAATGCCCAAAAGGCCTGACAAGCAAGCAGATCAATGGCGACCTAGTAGACTGGATCAAGATGAAGCTCTAAGAGAAAGCAATGGGACAAGTAGACCTGATAAATTCACTGAGTTGGGTAACAGATAGTGCAACACCGCAAACAGACACACACCCAAATAAAGAGGATCTGATGCAAATTTTCATTAAAACACTAGAAGGCAAGACGGTTTACTGGAGGATCTGGGAAGGAAGGAAGATCCAAGAGCTAAAAAACAAGGTCCAGAACCAACTAGGTATTCCAACACATCTGCAAAACCTAATCTGTTGAGGTCACAACCTGTAGGACAATCTTACATTGAAGGATTATGGCATCAATGCAGACACAACCATAATAATTAACCTACGATTGAGGGGAGGAAGTGCCGAAACCAGCTCTAAAATCACAGGCTCCTTCAAGGAAGCAGTCAAAGGCAAGGGTCAAGCGGATGTCAAAACCACAACACCAGTGGAGCTTCCAGGGCCCTACATAGTAGAACAAAAATCTGAGAATCCTACACTCACCATTGCCATGCATGAGGTAAAAAACCTATTCACAGATCTTTACTCCAATTCAGTTATATATAGATTCAATGGGTTCTAGCCAAAATCTAATGTTTTACACCAATGGATATATGAGGCCTGGTCACTAGACTATGAGATCTACTTATGCCCCAAAGGTTTTTTTATAATCAAATTTAGAAAAGAACAAGAAAGAGAATACATCCTCAACAAGGGGCCATGGTTCTGGGGCAATGCAGGACTATTTATGACCCCATGGTTCCTATAATTTCACGTCAATACAATGGTGGTATCAAAGATGCCAGTGTGGGTGAGGCTGCACAACCTCTCGTTACATTTTTGGCATCACAGAGTATTAATCGCCATAGGGAATGTTTTGTGTAAATACCTCAAGACTGATGAGGATAGAATCTCAAGGGGGATTATAACATTCACCAGGATATGTGTTTAGGCAGACCTCGTGAGGGACTACCGGATAGTATCAATTTGAATTTCAATAATACAGAGTGGACACAGCCACTAGATTATGAAAACATAGCTTTGCGATGCCATGGATGTCTACAAACAGGACACCTCCACAGTGCTTGTCCTAAAGCAATGAAAACCCCCAAATGGACCAAGAAGCAACATAGACATCCAAAAGGATGGCAATGTGAGCTCCCCTAGAGGAAGAAGTAGAAATGCAGAAACAACAATATACCAAGCAGAAACAGAGGATCAAAAGAACCGAAAGAGCCCATTAAAGGAGGAGGAAGACTCCAGCAAACAAACACAACATAAAACATCCCAACTAACAAAAATGGAAATAACAGACATCAAGTGAATTCATGGATCAGAAGGATCCGAATCTGACAAGGGCACTCTCACTGAAAATCATCTTTCCATTGTAACGACCACTCCCAATACTGGAGGTTGGCGTAAGGTGGAAAAGAAGAAGGGGAGAAAAGAACCGTAGTCAATATTTTTTACATTTTTTTATTTTTTTACTTTACTTTTTGTCTGCCCAACATCTTGTGAAAACAGGTACAGGATATATGCATATGCTTTTTAGCATCTACAAAATGTAATTTTGTCATTATTAATAAAATTACGACTTTTTCCACGGGAAAAAAAAAAACATATGCATGAAAGTGTGATGGCCCTAATATTATTATTATAAGTGAAAGTTCCATCCATACATACACCATTGACAGCCACTAGCCCTAATAGTGGAGCATTATAGTCAAGAACACCAGCTCATCCAAAGAAGTGTACTCGCTCTACACTATGGAGAAGTCAAGGCTCTTCACAATGCTCCCAAGCCTTCTCTAAGCCTAAGCCTAGCCAAAATATTAGATCCCAAAGGCCCTCTCTATGAGTTATGAGGTTCTAGTAGAACAAAGGGTTGGGTGACCCTTGACATTCCTCTTTGTGACTCCTTGACTTCCCTCATGACTCTATAACTTCTTTACAAGTGAATCATTACGTAAGATGATGACTTTTCACATTCCAATATTGACACTTGGGATTTCACCTGCAACATAATTACAAATAATATTACATTTTGCACATGTTCCCATACAAGAAAAAATATGGTAGAGACAACTTGACAACATAAAAAGACAAAACACTATGACTCATCTATTTTTGGAAACTCTAGCTCAGTAACATCCAATTGATGCCTCTCAGTCACATAGTGATGCCAAACTTGTTACTGTGTGATTGAATCCCCAAATTGTGTAATGGTGTCTTGCTAAAAATGGACTCTAGCCTCCATGCTATCCAGGTACAATGTCTTGGAACCTATCTACACTATGTTCTGAAGCATGAGAAACATTGTCTTGATCTTGACAAGACCAGTGATAACTTCTACATGTCATATGCATTTAGCTCCATGTCTTCCCTGGTGGCTTCTTGTCTTAGCTACTCCAAGTACTCATCGATCTCCTGATTTACTTGTCCATTTGGTTTGGCCTGAGTGAGTGAGCCAACTAATGGGATATTGTGTGTTAGGGTAAGTAGGTTTGCATTTGTCAAATGTCTTCAAATTACTTAATGGTCAGTTTGAATAAAATCAAACTTAATGTCATGGATGCTGGCATAAGTTTGAATGTCACTGTCCAAAACATCACCATGGGTGTGGTCATCAAGAATTTCGGTCGAAATCATGAAGTTGTCTTGAGTTATTCGGAAACATTATCAAAATCTTGTGTAATTGAGTCATGGGTTATGTGTCAATAGTGGGTCTGTCATGAGGTTTACATGAGACAATGACAGTTGAAAATATCACTACTCAAAGCAAGATAGCTGTTGAAATTCCACATTTCTTTTCTCCCCCTAGTATAGTATTTTTCCCTAAACATTATAACCTATATTCTACATTCCCTATTTCCCATTCCCTATGTTTTAAATCCCCTACCCTACTCCCCTATACATCTAATCATTCTTCACGCATAAATCATATAATTATCACAACTCCCTTTCCATTTCCACGTTCAAAATCTATGATTTCACCTTAGAGATGACATTACTCATATAATCCTCCCACGACTCCAAATATTATGCTAAAAAAAATATTCTAATGATTATAATGCCCAAAATATCATGTTTTGCAAATGAGGCATTGTATGACATCACACAACAAGACAAAATAGTAACAATTTCAAATGAAATGGACAGACCACCATATCTTCACACAGTTGGCTACATTACTGAGTTCAAACTAGTTAATTATCATTGTTGAAGAGTGAATATTGATTTGTAGCTAAGCCAGTGATCAAGAATAAATTATAACCATCACAGAGTCATCGCTGCTTACAACGCTACGTAGTCGCTGTGCAACATCATTCCAAAGCCACACATCCTTGATATGACTTGATTCTCACTTTTATTCTAATCCGGAGGTAGGGTCTTAACAATATAATCCTAATGAATGATTCTAAATCAGGGTTAGAGTCGTGATTACACCATTGTTTCTAAAGTGTTGCACAACCCCTATTTTCGCTGCATAGGGTTGCAAAAATACTTTCTTTTAGCCATCAATTTGAAACGATGATTATGACCACATGGAACCAAATTTAAAAATATGAAAAGATTTTTCTCTCAAGAACAGGCCAAATCACAATAACCTCTTCCATTTTTCTCACAGGTTTCATAAATTTGGAGTTTCGAATGCATCTTCAAGGCCTATCTTTCAGACTATGTATTTTCATGTTTTAGTCATTATTTGGAAGATCCGTTTATGAAGCGCTATGGAGGAATTTGAAGAATCTGAGAGAGGTTAATATCTAAGACACACTCATATAAAATAACCTCCTTGCATTAGATAGGTTCTTCCATTTTAGAGCTACAGGTGTTTCTTCGAGGCCTATTTTCGCAATTTCTGCTGAGAAAATTCTACAATTTTTGGATTTGGTTTGTGAATGAGGAGAATTATGCATACATTCTTGCAGTTTTGGATGTTGATGGTATATCAAAAAACATTAGATTATTGGTTGTCACTATTTTGTTTGGTTTGGAGTGGGAATCCATGGTGCAACCATAGATTCAAAATTCTGCTTCACAACCACTACGCAACTCAAGTTCTCTGTTGTTTCTATATTTTATTTTGGATCCGAAGTATGTTGTCGTGATCAAGGATACAGATAACATTGGAATTGAATGGATAAAGCCATTAGGTGGATAAGATAAAGAGATTTATGTTTTCTTTTTAAGATGAATGTTGTAGTTGTTATGGTTAGCTTTGTTTAGTTTTCTTGGTTAAAAAAAGAAACATGTTATTAAAGTCAATTGATTCAAATCCACCTAGTGGATAAGACATGAAATGTATCTAGTCAATGAGCCTACTATGTAAAAAATGTATTTAAAGCCACAAGAACTGTGAAGAAGGGGTTCATGTGGGTTAGTCTGTGAGAGATAGTTCATGGTCTGCAAATTGTAAATATGTTTTGAGATTAGTGAAGCTTATGCAAGTAAAAAACAATTGACAATGGTTTTTAGAGATTCATGTGATTGTGTTATTTATGTATGTTTCTTTTCCCAATGTATGTTTCATCTCCCATATCAGTTCGATCTCAATATTTTATTCCTTTATGTGCAACATAATCAATGTATATGTATCAAAACTCATCAGGAATTTGATGCTTTTATTATGTATTTGATTATTTCTTATATTGTTTGCTTAGGATTTACTTAGGATTCATCCTCGTTAGATGCCTTAAGTTTGAAGAATTTATGTCCTTTATTCAATCCATTATCTACAATGACCTTTCTATCAGCATAAGGGATATTTTGTACCTTGCCTCTAAAAGTTAACTAAATCAACCAAGTGTTTGCATGATTCATTAATCTATACCTTGAATGACTCCATGTCCAATGAATTTCAACTCACACCTACCATCAAACCTTCAAAACAAATTCATTTCTTTGTCCTTAAGAAATAGCCTAAAAATATAAACCAATCAATTATTTAATTGAATGAAAATATTATAGAGAGAGTCCTCTCTAGAGTTGGAAAGGCTAGGTTCCAATTCCGCAAGTGGTTTGTGGTTACCCCTATGATCCCTTTTTCAACTTGGAGGAATTACATGATGCTAACATTGTGTGCATTCACCAGGACATCGAAACTATTGTATACCTATACATATGAGGCTTGAATACTGCTAAGGGATGAGGAAAGATTTTGGTTGTTTTGGATTGACATATGAAACCTTTCTTTCTACAACCCTGCCTATGGCTTCATCATATTCTCCAATTGAAGCGGTGCCCATTTGTATCACATTTCCCATCTGTGCACATGAATGATGGTAGCTTGTATATTCTTGAGAATTTTGACAAATTCATTGCTCTATTGCTAGATATTTTGCAAGTAGACAACTACCTTATGTACGGCCATGAGCTCCTCATAGAGATCCTGCATAGTGTCCCCGAGTATGCATACTTCAATAGGTATCGCTGCTCTCATTTCCTCTAGTTGGACATGCAAACGCTACACTGCTTGTGCTATTGCAAGGAGTTGTTCGACCTCTTGCCTTGATGCATGTAAGTCTTTATCCATTTTCTTATTCTTAGCGATCATAAACTACGTATTCAACTTGGATGTACTAGCAAAGGCCAAGTTGGCATCGTCAATGACCTTTGGGTTTCTCCTAGTGTCTACCACTATCACCCATTCTCTCAATAATGTACGGGACATGTAATCACGTGGAAAGTGTTTTCTCCTCACTTGTACAATCATCTTTTGAACTTCATCGTATGATATATTGTACAAGTCCATCACCGGACCATCATCAGAGGGTAAGATGATATTGGATCGCTCAGGCCCTACTCTTATGTTGTAGGTGGAGTAGACTAAACTTTGACCTTTGGTGCACTCAACATTAGGTTAGTGTCTTCACCTTGTTGCTCCACTTTAACCTCCATGTCATAAATATGAATCAAATCTTTTATCTATTGAGAAAGTTCTTGATCCTGCAGGTGCTCACTTTCCTCTTCGATTGCTCGATACTCTGATGTCTGCCCTTCAACCTGTATAGGCAATGTTTCCACTGTTGTTGCTCCTTTTCTCTGTTCTTCTTCTTGTTTCTGTTTCTCTTCATTCTCTCTCCTCCTCAACTCTCTTTCTACCCCAAGTTCTTTTTCTACTTGCTTCAGCCTCTGATTTACTTCCAAAAAGCTTCCTCCTTTCTGTTCTTTTCATTTGTTTCCCCCTCTTTTCCTGTGCTACCAAATCTTCTTTCTCTGGGATAGGATAAACTTTCATCTTCCAACTTTGTTCCTCTTGTGCATCATCAACAACCTTCCTCTTTCCTTTGTCATGTGTCGGGTTACTACCTTCTGCTCTTATTTATTCCGGAACTGTTGCCACTGATGGAACAATGTGAGAAGTCCTAGCTATACTAGCCAACTCATTGGGCTGCATGTAATCTTGTGAAGTCTTGATTGTTGAATGCCAAGATATACTTGTCGGTCCTCTAGATTTGTTATAAGGTGTGTCTCTGAAAAAGCTTCATTAACCTGTTACCATGTAAGTGTTGATCCCTTCTCTATGAACAACTGAGTGTGAGTATATATTGGAAAGGTTACTTGTGTCTACTCAACTACATCCCCAATACTTCTCTCAATGGTTTCTTTTGAAGAGGCTCTTGTGGGTGCCATAGTAATAGTGACTATTGAAGAAATTTCTCAACAAATATTGTACCTGTGGTACAAAAGGACACTCATGGCAAGACAAGATTATCCTAAGCAGACCAGACTTCATAACTTGATCAAGAAAAAAATTGGTAATTGAAAAGAGGGGCTATGCAATTCTGGTTGACAAGGCATACAAGCTGCCTGAGGGAACTACAGATTGTGCAGTCCTAGTGGCTAGGGCTAAGGACTGAGGTCAGGAACTACGCAATGTGTAGTCCAGTCTGGGCAGGACCTGGGATAGACTGTGCATTGTGTAATCTCAGTGGCTTAAGTGAAAGGCTGGGCTCTGAAACTATGCAATGCATAGTCTGGGCCAGCCTGTAATATGCATTGAATAGTTCCAGAGTTCAAGCTAGAGGCTTGGACCTCAAGATTGTGCAATTCCTAGTTGGGTAAGGAAAAACCGGCCAAGTGACTTAGCATATCTACCTGATGGAGGTGAGGAGAACTTAGTGAAAAGTAAACTTGAGTGCACATCTACATGACTGAAGATGAATCAATGTCAAACACGTGTAGAAACTCAAAAAATGGATGAAAACTCAAGTGTGTGAGGAGAGTCACTGAAACGACGACCGATAGTGCAAAACCAAATAAATTGATGCGATGCTTGTGAAAGGAAAACAACGGACTGAAACAATGCTTATACAAGCTAAATAAATTTAAAACACCAATAATCATGAAGAGAAACAAGTGAAACAACACTCACACAAGCCAAACGGAATTTTTTTACCGAAAAGTGGCAATAAAGCAATGAAAGCCAATACTTGCCCAAAAAAGTGACGACGATACTCTAAAGGTTCCTTAATCTCCTCAAGAATGTTAGAGCTCCAAGTTCAAGTGTAAGAATGATCTCTAGTAGCGTCAATTATATATATTTGGGAAAATTAATGTTTGTGATGTGAAAGCCTAAAATCAAGGAAAAAGTGATACTTGGTGAAAGTTTCTAAAAATAGTGCAAATGCCTCCTTCGGGACACTTTTTAGGGACACTTTTTTTTTTTTTTTGGGAAAAATTCCAAGCATTTCCTGGAAGGATTGCATAGTTTTGGTAAGGACTGGGTGACTCTCTGGCTCATGTACTGTGTAGTTTCTGAGCACAGTGGAATCTGCGCAATTTTTTGGTTCAGTGGCTTTAGGCTGCCTTTGATTTCTATATAATTTCCTAACTCAAGGATAGATGCCATTCAATACTGTGCATATTCTGATCTGAAGGCTCACTGGCAGTCAGGACTACGTAGTTCCCAAGAGAAAAACTAGTTTCCCTCCAGAATTGAGTTTTTCTCTAAGGTAAGCCTAGAACTATTAATGGACCAAGTCAAGAGATTGTCTTGTGGGTTATAAAATGAACTAAGTGAGAAAACACAAGCCAATATGAAAAGAATAAAGCTTAGTCGAAGCACAAGTACTTGGATCACTGCAAGATTAACTGTTGTGGTTTAGAACGGAGGCTCTAAAATTGAAACATAGGAAAAATTTTGGAGGGTGGTTGTATTCACTACAACATTTGCGACACACTCGTAGAACTCTAGCTCTCTATATGGACCTTGTATTATTCAAATCAAATCTAACTCTTCCAGAAGTATTGTTTAGTTATTCGATTATCATAGCTTCTTCACTTAGCTTGAGTTAAATATGTAGTCCATACCATTCTCTTTATTGGCAGCACACATACAAATCCAAATCAAACCAAGTTGTTTTGATTGGGGACATGGGGTATATAGATGCACAAGTAAATAGGCAGTCAAAGTTTTAGTTTCATCTTTGGCATTGCTACATTTCCAGTAGGCCTGGATAGTACCCAATAGAGTCACTTCAAGAACACAACCATTGCTTCGCTACCAGTGAGCTTGGAAAGTACCTTGACAAAGTTACTTGCTTCACCTCTCTGCATAGGAATCCTTTCTCTTATTTCGTCTTTATTTCATTTTTCATTTTTTTATTTTTTAAAAAACTCTAGGCACTTAGTTATTTCATGAGGCAGAAGAGGTATCCCGACTTATTGAGAGAATAATAGGTTGTCCCTTCAGAGAAGGACATTTATATATACCCTTGACATACTTTTTAAGGCTTTTCCCCTCTCCTTACTCTACTTGACTGAGTTGACAAGGGTTAACCGAAAATAGAAAACCGATTAGAGTAGGTGGTACTAATTAAGAGTGCAAGCATCGTGATTCCACCATGACTCTCTCTGAAAGGAACGCATTTTCCATCAGGGTATCTGTAGTGGTTAATCTAGGGTGCTAGATTAGACTAGATTTAATATCAACCAAGGTAGGTAAACTTAGAGGCACGTGTCTAAAGTCTATAGACCTAAAAGGATCTCATCTACCTAAATAAGTGTCTACTGTGATAGGCTACAACACTCCTTTACAAGAGATTGAAATATGTTTCCTCTCACACCTTAACACTCAGATCATCTAAATTAATTAACTGTTCTAAAGAAACAATGTGTTACTAGTCTAAGTTTTCAACCCTCTTATAAGGATATCATTCACAAAAGCTCTTTCCAGCTAACACACTAAGCATTCATGAAAACCAAATTCTCTTTTAAGCACACTAAAATTTAAATGCATGAAAACAGAGTCCATAGAGATACTTCGAAATTCAATGGTCGATCAAATCTTTTACAAGATATTGTTCAATAATCTAGCAATCGAATTCTCAAGCTATCACCATCAATATTACTTACAAGAACTTCTAATCAAATCAATAAACTCACAGGCAAGAAAATAACATTAAACGCTATTCAACACTATTCAGATTCGAAAACGCAATGGAAATGAAAATAAAAGTATACCAATCTCCACATAGGGCTAGTCCATGCTTCAATGGCACACTTAGGAAACTTCAAGTGATGAAAACATTAACGCATAAGCACTGTAATGGTAAAACGATGGTTGTAATTAAGTTCTGGAAATCAAATCACATGCAAGAGCAATGTTCTAGAAACAATACACAAGAACAACAACGTTCTGGAAAATACATTACGTAGTCCTTTTATCTGCTTGTCTCCTATTCTATATTCACTAACTTTCCCTCTATAATCGAATGTACATACATTATTATGCAAATGTTTCTGCTTTTACAAAAAGAGTGATTTTTGTCTTTTCTAATCTTAACTGATTTCCAAAGAAAAACGAAATCAGTTTAGGTAACTCTGGTTTTTTGCTACTTTTGTGACCAAAAAGGCTGAGTTTGACCAGCATTGACCATGTATCCAGGAGCTTTAGATTCGCTGTTGAATAGATCTTTCACCATGTATGTACATCCTAGATCACATTCCTATCCTTTGTTTTGATTTTCCTGCCATGCCACGTGTCACATCATAAACCATTTACAGGAGGTCTGAATCCTGTATTCTTGTGAAAATTTTATTTTTTAACTATAAAATTCACAAATTAAATTTAATGTAAAATAAAAACTATAATGCTTTGATTAATCAATTTCAATGGACTATGAGGGGTTTATGGGAGAAAATGATAGACAAATGATGGATTTCTAGAAGAAAAGGATGGCAATGAAATGATACCAACTGTATCATTGAATAGACGAAATGAAAGCCTCACATAAATATAGGGAATAGAAAAATAACCAAGTGTTGATAGTTGTACAAGTTACTCTTGGATTTCACATTGTGATTCTAAGAATCCAAACACAGTTTCATGCGGAAAATATCCTACTAGTGCAAAAGCAAAGAAACAAAGGAAAGAAGCAAGCAAAGCAAACAAATCAAGAAAAAAACAAGAAAAGAAAACACTACTCCTACTCTTAACTTAATCAAGACATAGGCCAACTCACGTGAAGTGATACTTCCAATGCAACCATCGACGTATTGGTTGGCCCATGTAGACGAGAGCATGGTCTACAAGAAATATATATAAGCACACCAACCAACAAGAAATATGAAACAATGTAGATCAATACGTTTGAAGATTGAATACATCCACATAAAAGTAAAAATAAAATCACATGCAAGGCTTTAAGTGGATATACCATGGTGTCCAAACACATTGTGCATGGAAGACAAGCATGTACACACCTTCAAACTTGAAAAATGAGCTAATATAAAGAGAGAAGAAAACTTCCAGTTTGCAACTGTGACTGCTACGTATGACTTCTCCAATGCATGTGAAATGGGATCGTATGATTCTAATGGAGGATGTGAAAACAATGAGATAGATTGATATTTAGTATAAACAATAGAGTAATGAGGAGCCTAGAACGATTCAACAGATTTTTGATCTAAGGTGGGACTAACCTCAAGGCTACGAAAACCTGACATAACCATCAACTCGGGCTAAAGTGCCTCGACAACTTGAGGAGTTTCGAATTCATCAGAAGATGGATCATCAAAGATCGGTCGCTTAGAAAGATCCACAGTAGACAAATCAGAATTGTGTTCAAATGAATAAATGAAATATCATGACAACCATGATCAGAAAATTCAAGATGATGAACAATGACATCCTCATGATCTGATGAATTTTAAAGAGGGGATGATGGAAAATGAAAAATTTCACTCTCTATGTTTCTATAAAGGTAAGATGAGAGCTTGAGAGGACCATGGAAGATAGATTTTTCCTCTCTGCATTCAAATGAAAAATTGACATTCCATGTGTTCTACGAATGATTAGAAATTGAAACATTTGGAAGTAAATTTTCACAAGATGGAACAAAACTAATAGAATCATGGAATATGTGAGGATAAAGTGGATGAGGTGTAAACAGAAGGAGGTCAGCCTTCACCGCATATTCTTTTTCATACTCCCACACATACTCATCAAAAGTAATAGCATAAGTTGGTTATTCAACACCAACATCATCCAGAACTTGATCCTCGTGAACATCACATTTGAGATCCAAAGCATATGAACACAACACACCAAAATCCAGAGGATCAAAGGGACCAAAGTGTGGAGGATGAATATATATGACCACATGACAACCATCGGAGCTACAATCCAAATCTGGATCGAAATATTGAGCATGTAGGGTAGGAGGAAATGGTGATAAATCAACAGGTACTCTTAATTTCTCCCACCTCGACTTGTGGAGTTAGAGTTGTTTGATAGGAACGAGACATAGGGTCACATGGGACAACAACCTTGTCCATCTCAGATTTTGAAGCTCTAACAACGAGGTAGGTTGGGAGAGGTTCGAAAGATTCTAACTCATGTGGATCCTCAGAAATGTGAACAAGATATTTAAATATTTCATCCAAAAATTCCTAGTCAACTTCATCTTCAAGAATTCATAATAGCAATGAAGAAAATGATCGTGAAAATATTGAAGAGATTCGTGAGTTGATTTTCAGAATTTAAATTTTTATTTATTAAGGGCTTTACAATCACAATGAACGAAATCATGACATAATTCTATAAACAGGTGATCAAAAGAGTGTAGAGAGTCTGCAGGTAATGTGTAACACCATTTCTTTGTGTGCCCTTCAAACGTGAACGTGAAAAGCCCATAGGAAATATCATCAGAAGGTACATCATACTTGTGAGAGAAGCCAACAAAAGCAATCATGTACCTGAACAAGGCTTTTCCATCCTTGCCATTAAACTTATATCTTGACAAGTCATCTATGATGGTCACCAAAACTTTGAAATCAGAAAAGTTAGAGAAACATGTTGGGGTTATGATTTGGACAAAAGTAATGAAAATATGGGCATAAATTCAAAACAGATTTCAAGGGCTCATCTTGTCATCTGGCCCTCCTTATACCTCCAGAAATGTTGACAGTTTTGGAACCGCCAACATTCAGGGGATCTCCCCAATATTTAGTCCCAACTAGACCTCAAACCATTCGAAATAGGAGTCTTGGCAGTGGGTGGTAGTGTAATGCCTTGACCACGGTAGCGTATAGTGGTAAGTATGATAAATTTGGGTGAGATTAGGTGTTTGACCTTCCAAAGAGTCAAGTGCAATGCATGAAGGATCTAACATAGAAAGATGAAAAGAAAGTGTGCCCCTTAGAAGCCTGTAACAATACACATCTTGAAAGGAACAAACAAGTGAAATGACATCACAAGATAAAAAGCAGAATAGTCCACAAATTAAAGTGATGAGTTAATCTAACAACAAACATTAAAAAATATTCATACAAATGCATAAAAAGTAGTTCATAAGCATATGCGTAGTTTAAATAACATACATTGCTAAAGCAACCGTAATAGTCCAACTACATTAACAACATATGCATGAAAGCGTATTGGCTCTGATATTATTATTATAAGTGAAATTTCCATCCATACAGACACCATTGACGACCACTAGCCCCAATAGTGGATCATTACAGTAAAAAACAACTCCTCCTCCAAAGAAGTATACTCACTCTATGCTGTGGAGAAGCCAAGGCTCTACACAATACTCCCAATCCTTCTCTAAGCCTAAGCCTAGCCAAAAGTTTGGCTCCGAAAATCCCTCTCTATGAGTTATGAGGTCCTATTCATAAGAAATGGTGGGGTGACCCTTGACATTCCTCTTTGTGACTCTTTGACTTCCCTCATGACTCTTCGACTTATTTACAAGTGACTCATTACATAACATGATGAATTTTCACATTCCAATATTGACATTTGAAATTTCACTTACAACATAATTACAAATAATATTACATTTTGCACATGTACCCATATAATACAAAATAGGCTAGAGAAAACTTAACAACCTAACAAGAAAAAACACTATGACTCATGTGTTTGGGGAAACTATAGCTCAACAACATCCACTTGATACCTCTCGGTCACATAGTGATTCCAAGCTTGGTACTATGTGATGGAATCCTCAAATTGTGTAATGGTGTTTGGATGAAAGCATATTCTAGCCTCCATGCTATCTAGGTACAACGTCATGGAACCTGTCTGCACTTCGTTTTGAAGCATGAGCAAAATTGTCTTGATTTCGACAGGACCATCGATGTACATCTTCATGTTGTGTGCATTCAACTCCAAGTCTTCCCTGGTGGTTTCCTATATTAGCTGCTCAAGTACTCACCGATCTCCTATCTAATTTGCCTCTTTGGTTTGGCCTGAGTGAGTGAGCCAACTGATGGGATCTTGTGTACATTCACCAGGACATGAAAACTGTTGTATATATGTACATATGAGGCCTGAATACTACTAATGGATGAGGTGAGTTGGTAGTTGTTCTCTACTGGTGTATAAACCCTTGATTTTGCAACCCTATCTGGGGCTTCGTTATCTTCTCCAAGTGAAGTAGTGCCCCTTTGTATCGCATTGTCCATTCGTACATGTAAATGATGGAAACTTGTATATTATTGAGAAATTTGACAAAGTAATTTCTTTGTTGTTGGATACTAAGCAAGTAGATAACTACTTTACATACAGTCATGAGCTCCTCATAGAGATCTTGCATAGTGTCCCCGAGTGTGGATACTTCAACAAGTATAGTTACTCTCGTTTCCTCTAGTTGGACTTGTGCAAAAGCTACATCTTGTGATACTGCACAGAGTTGTTCAACCTCTTGCCTTGATGATTGTAAGTATTTAGCCATTTGCTTATTCTCTGTGATCAGAAACTGAGCATTGGACTTGGATGCACTAACAAAGTCCAAGTTGGCATTAACAATGGCCTCTGGTTTTCTCCTGGTGTCTGCCACTATCACCCTTTCTCTCAAAAATGCAAGGGATGCGTAGTCATCTGGAAAGTTTTTTCTCCTTTCTTGTAGAATCATCTTTTTAACTTCATAGTATCACAAATTATACAAGTCCATCACCAGATCATCATCAAGGGGAAAGACGCCTCCTGGGTCACTCAGGCCTTGCTCTTTTGCTGGAGGTGGAAGATACTAAATTGTTACCTGTGGTGCGCTCAACATAAAGTTAGTGCCTTCACCTTGTTGCTTCACTTTGACCTCCATGTCATCAATCTGAATCAAATCTTTTATATGTTGAGAAATTTCTCGATCTTGCAGGTGCTCACTTTTCTCTTCAGTTGCTGGCTACATTGATGTCTTCCCTTCAACCTGTATAGGCATTGTTTCTACCATTTTTGTGCCTTTCCTCTCTTATTCTTCTTATTTCTACTTCTCTTCCTACTCTCTCCTTCTCAAATATCTTTCTTCCCCGAGTTCCTATTATATTTGCTTCATCCTTTGCTTTTCTTCCAGCAATCTTCCTCCTTTCTATTATTTTCATTTGTTGCCCACTATTTACTTGTTCTGCCAAAGTTGTTTTCTCTGGGATAGGATCTTCTTTCATCTTCCATATTTTTTCCAACTGTGCATCATCAAAAACCTTCATATTTCCTTTGTCATGTGTCGAGTTGCTACTTTCTGCTCCTATTTCTTCCAGAACTATTGCCATCGGTGGAAAAAATTGAGAAGTGCCAACTATACTGAGCGACTCATGGGGACACATGAAATCTTATGAAACCCTGATTACCAAATGCCAAGATATACCTTCTAGTCCTCTAGATCCATTGTAAGGCTCATTTTTGGAAAAACTTCATTAATCTTCTGCAATGTAGGTGTTGATCCCTTCTCTATGAACAACAAAGTGTCATTATATATTGGCAAGTTTTCCTGTGTCTGCTAAAATACCCCCAATATTGCTATCAATGGTTTCTTTTTAAGCGATTATTGTGGGTCCCATAGTAACAATGACGTTTGAAGAAAGCACTTAAAGATTGTTGTAGTTGTAGGACAAAAGGAAACACATGGAAAGCAAACATTATCCTTAAGAAACCCTGACATGATAACTCGATCAAGCAACAAACTAGGTAATTGACAAGAATGACTGCATAATTCTAGTTCACAGGGCATACTAGCTACCTGAGGGAACTACACATTGTACAGTCCCAGTAGCGATCGTTGAGGACTAAGGTCTAGAACTACGTAATGTGCAGTCCAGCCTGGGCAGGACCTGGGAGAGATTGAGCATTGAGCAGTATCAGTGGCCTAAGTGATAGGATGGGCTCCAAAACTATGTAATGCATAGTCTACGCACACCTGTATTGTGCATTGCATAGTTCCAGAGGCCAAGACAAAATCTTGGACCTTAGGATTTGGTAATTCCCAACTGGGCAAGCCAAAACCGGCCAAGTGATTTAATAGGTCTGCTTGATGGAGGTGAGAAGACCTTAATGAAAAGTGAACTTATGTGTAGATATGACTGAGTGAAGATGAATGGACGTGAAACAAGTGTAGAAACTCAATAAACAGATGAAAAATCAATTGTGTGAGAAGAATCGTCGAACCGATGACCAATAGTGCAAAAACCAAGAAATTGATGCGACGCTTTTGAAAGTCAAACGACAAACCAAAACAACACTTCTACAAGCTAAATCAAGTTAAAATGCCAATAAACATGAAGAGAAACAAGTGAAACAACACTCACACAAACCAAATGATAAAAAGCAATAGAAACATGATAATAAAGCAATAAAAGCCAATACTCACCTGTAAAAGTGATGACAATGCTTTGAAGGTTCCTTGGTCTCCTTGGGAATGCTAGAGCTCCAAGAGCAAATGTAAGAATGAGATCTAGCAACGTCAATTAGATAGAGCTAGGAAAATTAGGGTTTATGATGTGAAAGCCTAAAACCAAGGAAAGAGCAACCTTGGTAAACATTTGTAAAAATAGCACAAGTGTCTCGTTTGGGACGCTAAAAACAAATCCCAATATTTTATGGATTCTTTTTTCTTTTTTTATTTTTGTGAAAACTTCCATGCCTTGCCTGGAAGGATTGCATGTTTATGGGAAGGACTGTGCAACTCTCTGGCTCATGCACTATTGTTGGCTTGAGAGGGCCTAACCCAGGTTCAGCGTTAGTTAGCCAAACAAATCCCTACACTACTGGCCCTTTCGGCATCAACCTGCGGAGCGCGGACTGAAGTCTCACTCAAAGCAGTATGGGGGGATGCTGGAACCAAGTTTCTGCACCCTTGAGATGGATGTGATGTTGGTTTATTCCGGCTATACTTGCCTTCATGCAGGTTTCTTAACCTTTGTTCCACCCTTCAGTATCTTTGCAAAAGGGTACAATTTTCTTTCACACAGCCCTCACCTGCGACTTAGGGACTTTCGCGTTGCTAGGGCAGCGAACTGCAATATCTCCCAAACTAGGCTAAGTGTCTTACTTATCTTATTAACCAATCTTAGTTAGCTTAGCGTAAAAAAATATTCTTACTTGCATTGACTTAACCAATACATTTACATACATTCGCGCATCATATAAGCATTATAAGTGAAATCCATACCCAATATAATAGATGTATAAACAGGAAATAAAGATGTAGAAATTATGGAATACTTCTCTTTATTGATAATTCCGGATGATTGCAGATTCTACCCAGCCTGCGCACTCAGCTACAAGGGTCCGCACACTCAGTTACAGAGCCTCTACCTACGCTACGACCCACGACTTAGATTACTACTTCAGAGCTATCTCTCATGCATCATATCTTCATTGCTTGATTGATTTATTCTGATAACTACTTAGAGCTTAGCTCTATGTATAAAATCCCATGGTCCGTGGACCATGGGTAGATATTTTACATCCGACATTACATTTCCAAAATAAGGGCAGACAACCCTATGACTCTTTAACATCTAAGCACTCCGTGACCACAAAATGCGGAGTCTTTACACTTGGATTACAAACTTTGACCAAAATATATGCTTTTAGCCCCAAAATCCCACACCCAATAGGACCCTAACAAAAACATCGTAACTTGCCCTCGAGTCACTCTGCAGGTGTAGAGATCTTAGCGCGAAGACCTCCAAGCTTTGTTTGGATAACCGCAACCTCAGCAACGCAATAAGCGGCCGCTTGCTGGACTTCTTACACTCGCTACTTGGTGACTGCCGCTGAACTGCTGCCCTGAATCTTTTGCTACTCTGTCTGTAGTTGTGCGAGCTTTAATGGTGGTTGTGATTGTATATGCCTCATCTATCCATGGTTGTAGGCGCACTTTTAAGACCTCTTCTTTGTGCCGAGAGGCATCCACCTGTTCCTTGAGCGCCTTTGCCTCCTGCATCTGTGCAAGCCTCTGCGTAAGGGCAACCTTTTGTGCGGTCACTTTGACCTGATCATACCTTTGTTGTAGCTCGTGCACCTTTGTCTCCAGGCGCTCTACATTCGAGTCCTCCTGTAGGGTGGTTAGGACCTCGAATTACTATTCAGAAACCTACATGCAGTCTGCTACTGCATTGTCAATCGCCGCTATTACTGTAGTAAAAACGGTGGTATGATGTTCCCTGAATTCTGACGGAGTTGAAGGCTAATCCTGGAATTGCAATTCTGTGATATGTAGGTCCAGCTCCAACTAAACCCGGGCCATCTCTGCTCGAGTGTCGCGCACCCCTGTGGCCAACTTACAAACGGGCACCTGTATGGGTTCTTCTGTTTGAATATCCAACTCGGAGACCATTTCACAGACATCCTCCACTACCTACGTTATTTACTTATTCTGCTCCACTCCATCATTGCACTGTAGGCCCAACAACTCGATGTTGATGCATTGCTCTCTCATCACCTACAGAGTGTGACTCTCCCGGGACCAAAGTTCCGCAGTGACTCCATCTTGCAAGAGGTAGAGTGTCTCTCGAGGGAGCGCAACCATATTCAATCCTACCCCTTTCAGACTACTGACCATGGGCATGTTGGCCTCATTCTCTGTAGCAAGTGCCCCATCTGGTAGAACTATCGTGTTGGTCGCCCTTGTGCGCAACATCTCCTTGATAGCTGAAGTGTCAATCGCGAGGCTAGTGGACACTGTGCTAGCTTGTGGAGCACGAACCTACAACTCCTGTAGGTCCATCTGGAGAGCCCCCAATACCAACTTCTACTGCTCTTCAAACTATTGAAGGGCCTCCATGTTGACATCCCTCACCATTTCTCCAATTTCGTGCAAATCCCCATCAGTGGGGGTGATTGGGTCCAAGGATATCTTTGAAGCCTTGGTTTTCTTTCAGGATGCTGCCTTCTCTTGCGGGCTCAGATGCTTGAGTTGGGTGGACATCGTCTGAGGGTCTAGGCCACCTTTTTCTATCTCTTTTTCTACCTCATCCTCGGGTGAAGGTGGCTTCTGTCCTTCGCGCTCTTCTCCTCCTGTCTTCTATTGTTCTGGCAATTTCATAGAATTGCGCACTACTTGGGCCTTAGCCTCTGGTTCCTCCTTTTTGCACTTCTCATCCTGTTATGCCATTCGAAGCTTTATTTCTTCCTTCTTATGCTACGCGGTGGACTTGTTCGTTTCCACCACGGAGCCTGTTAGAGCATGCCACTCCGGTGGCAAAGACTCAAGGACTACAAAAATAACATCATTAGTCACTAGATATGGTAGGTTATGCCATGTATTCGTAGGGTCCTTCTGTGCCCTAATAAAGACATGGTGGAAATCCGCTTTGAACTCTGCAAAGCTTTGAAAACTGGTGTATACTATGGGTGACAATAGCGGCTTACGATTGATCCCCATCTGGATACTCATCTCCATCAATATCCAAAAGATCTTGCTTTCTTTTATACGTTGTGCATCCTTGGTCACCCATAGTGAAGCATACTTCATTGCCTCTGGAAGGTCTGGTGCAACCGAATGGAATTGGTTGTCTTCAGGCATCTCCGATGCCACCCGTACTCAAGAGCAAGAGCCACATGTAGTGGAACGTATTTCCTTGCTCTTGTGCCTCGCAACAGATCGCAAGGAACTCAATGCATAGATAATTCGCCTAGTTGAACTGGACTTCTTCAATGTATTGGGCTGCTAGTGAAATCACAGGCGTAGGCATCTCATCTACGCGACACTTCCGCATCCCCTTCCCTACTAAAATTTGTGTTGCAACCTTGACTGTAGGGTTTTTAATGCTGGAGATAGCATATCCCTACTTCTTCTCCAACTTGAACTCTTCTTCATTGCTTCTGCAAGGGCCAACTCACCACCTTTTCCTTCTGATATATTGGCTGGATCCTCCCCTGAGTAAGGTAGCTGTGTGATCCGATGAATAAAATGTTCTGTGATGGGAATGGGCTCCTCCAGCCATAAACACCCATCATGCACCAAGCAGAGCAACTACCTGATGACGAAGACGATCACTGGGCCATGGTGGTAATGTGGCACCCATAGTAGTTTGAGTAGCCCGGCTTTTTCTACACCCTTGAGCCAGGTCCGCGACTCCAATTCAATTGTTCCAACAGTAACGTCAATCCATCAGTGCATTAGCTGCTCAGTCGCTAAATGTGGGAATTTCTCGTGATCTGTGAGGTCCCAATCTTCAAATTTTAGTACAGGAACCCACCCTAAGTGCGTTCCCTCAAAAACAATGTCATCCGGGAGTAACAGAGTCTCCAGGGAGCTCTTGCTCTCATCTATGTCCTTTGACACCTTGGATTTACAATTGCGTGGAGGAACATATTCTGGTAACCGGGTAATAGGGTCTGCACCCTGGGTTTCAACTTCCATTTCCACGTCCTCCTCATCCACTAGGATTTCTTCAGATTATTCCTCGTTAGCCTCTAGATTAATGGCCTTCCCTTTTCTTGCAAGGTGAGCTTGGTCCTCTATGGGTTTCTTCGTGAGATGCGCACTAGGATCATAGTCTACTTATCCTTGTTTGTTCTTAGTGTTCTGTGGGATTTAGGGACTTCAACTATTACTCCGACACTCTTTGGGGCTTCTACTAGTGTAATTTACTGCACAGCTTCCTCGAGTGTCGACATCATTCTAGTCAGGAGGTCCTGCGTTTCCTTAGGTAATGTCTCAAACATTGAACTTTCTCTCAAAGCCTCAAAGTTCGTAAGGTCCATACACACCTGATAGCACAACAATTGAATTTTCAAAATGCCAAGTGTTTTTCGTTGGACAACCACTTGTAATTTATAGGTCTTTTTGAATTCAAATTCGACTGTTCCCCCCACATTCGACCCATTAATGCTAGATTGAAGACAGATTTCCAAGAATCTAATCCATAAAGTTCACCTTAAATGCTTGCTTCCCGCTCCATTTGGCCACAAATCGACCATCAAATCGTGAACAGTGACTTTAATGGTGACTTTTCGGTGGACCTATGCGCTATTTCCACAAGTAGCGTAGCTGCCTTCACGCTGCTACAGACCCTATGACACTTTGTTGCTTCACGCAGTCCTTAAATCGCTCAGCTCCCCAACCCGAGCAGTGTAGTTTATAGTCCCGCGCCTCCTTTCAGCTTCGTGGAGCACTAAGACTGTGCTTCTATCACCTAGTTAGATGGTTGGGCCACTTGTGTATGGCTTCAACCGATTGCCATTCACTTTTCTTGGGAAGGGATCTCCATTCAACTTAACCAACTAGACTGCGCCACCATTAGTAATCTCCTTAATAACATAGGGCCCTAACCACTGCATTCTAAATTTCCTTGGAAATTTGTCAAACTTACTGGCATACAACAACACCAATTCATTCACCTTAAAGGTGAAAAACTTAATATGTCCATCATGCCACGCTTTTTCACGCACCTTTTGGTCCTGCTAGTGAAATCCAGACAAAAATATCTCTTCTTCAAGCTCATCCAATAGCACGAACCTCTCTTCTAGGGTTCCGCAATCTATCATACCTATGAGTGCTGCTATGCATAGACTAGGAATGATGTATTCCATAGGCATCACTGCTTCAACCTCGTATACCATCCTAAAAGGTGTCTATCCGTTTAGGCTTTTGCATGTTGTCTAATAAGCCCACAATACTGCAGGTATGCATATGTCCCAATTGTTTCACTGAGCGTTGCAAACCTTGGTCAACGTGGTCTCGAGTACTTTGTTGAATGCCTCCACTGTCTCATTAGCCTGTGGGTGATAAGGCATGCTCTTTTGGTGATACACCTGAAATTCCTTCGTTAGTGCGCTGATTGTCTCATTCAGGAAGTGTGGACCCTGATCACTCATCAAAATCTTTGGACATCCAAATCACATTAATACATGCTCAAATAGGAACTTCGTGGCTATTGCACCCATGTCATCGTTCATCGGCTATGATTTTTCCCAACAAGTCAAGTACTCCGTCATAGTGATAATGTACCTCACTCCTGTCTTCCCTTGAGGCTAAATGGGTCCTACAAAATCGATTGCCTACTTCTCGAAAGGTTGCAACGTCATTTTTGGATTCAAAGGAATTTCATCCCTCCATGATGGCCTGCCTATTCTTTGACATACATCACATGCCTTGCAATATGCTTTTGAATCTTGATGAAGGGTTGGCCACCACAACCCTACGCGTAGAATCTTCTGCGTTGTTTCTCTCCCTGCATAATGTCCTCCTGCGGTGCCCCCATGAGTGTCCGTGAGGATGTTGCTTCATTCAAATTCAGGTACATATCATCACAATATCTCATCAGTCCCCATCTTGTATAGATTCCCAGTAATGACAGAGAAATCTACTGCGTGCACCACTAATTCCTTCTTTTGCTGCACAGAGTATCCTTTAGGTGCAATTCCTGTTGTTAGGAAGTGTATTATATCCTCAAAATGTCCATCTGTGACATGCACAACAAAGAGTTACACGTCAGGAAATCCTTCTTCCAAGTTAGTAGCTTCCTCCCCTATTTCGATGCATGACAGATGATCTGGTCCCGCGTTCAATTGCACCGGCTTCACAACAACTTCAAAACCATACTCTTGGAACAATAAGAGCCATCTATAGATTTCCCCCCCCAACACAGGCTTATTGACCAGGTCCTTTAGTGTGGAGTGATCTGTATACATCTTAAAGTGGCCTGTTAGAAAGTAGTGTTGGTACTTCTGAAGCACATACACCATAGCTAGCCCCTCGCGCTCAGTGGTGGAATAGTTCTTCTCTACTTTGGATAATTTGTGGCTTGCGAACACAATAGGGTGGTGTTAGAGTCGGTCTTGTCAGTCCTCCGTTAGAGATCAAAACTCTTTCTGCATTTCATTTTTAGGAGTCTCGTTCCATTCACTCAGTTGCATTCCACCAGGGGCATGCCATAATCTGACGAAAAAGGTCTTGTTAGTCATTTCCCCTCATGTCTGGCACCTGCTAGCTTAGGTCTTTTCGTCAATGTTCACTAAAGTCCATAACAGTCAATGTTTGATATTTTAATGGAGAAGAGTCATTTGAAGTCATTAGGTCTAGGGATTAGTCAATTTGGTCTTCAACCATGTCCAATAAAGCCATGCAGGCCAGAGGGAGGCCCTTAAAAAGTTGTGATTTAAAGATTTTCATCGTCCTGTCGACAGATTATGACTGTTCTTCAAAACTCTATTTTGAAGAAAAGTCAAACAGTGTGTCATTTGTGATAATTTTCAAAAAAGTTTCCAGTTGATATCTTCAGGTGCAATCATGGTTTCCTTGTCAAATGCCATGCCATGCAACCCCTGCAAAAAGTGCCAAAAATTTCATCATTTTAGCTAAAAATTCAAAGGGAAAAGTGAAAAACAGAGTTGCATTAAATCAGGAAAAAGTGCCAAAATAAAACATTGTCAAAGTGGGTTTTGAAGAAACAAAAATCAAAACCATGACTCCAATGGCTTTATATAGATTTTTCACAAGAAACAATGCCATTTTTCAGACCAAGGTGAGAGAGAAACATTGCAAAGTGATTGTGAGAGCTAGCATGCGTTTTGAGTGAGGTTGGAGGTGTTTTCACAGGCACGGCGCACAGGCAAAGGGGCGCGGCGCACAGAGGGGGCGCGACGCACAGAGGGAGCGCGGTGCATAGGGCGCGACCACATAGTGTTAACATAACATGGGAGTGGCGCACACAAACGGCGTGGCACACTGGGTATGTTGCGCGATGCACACCCATAAAGGCCCGGTTTTTCTCCCAAATCACAACAAATCGCCTTTGAATCCCTTCCAATTTCCAGGTAGAGTCGAAATCTCGGTTGCTCATCAAATTTTGTGAATATGATGATTGTTTATGGCCATTTATAGTTGCAATAAAAACTCCTAAACCCTACCACTTGAAATCATCAAAACAATTGTTGTTAGGGTTGCAAATTCGTTGTGTGGATGCCAAGGTTCCTCCTCCCTTTCACCTTTCCCTTCTTTCCATCGTTCCCTTCCCCCCTATCCCATTTTTCCCTATTTTTTCCCTACCGTAAAATGTTACTAAACTCCTATTCCCTATCCCCTTCACTCATTTGTCAAATGTAAAACTCCAAAATCCTACCTTATAAAATCCCCAAACCCTCCTACATGTCCCTAAACAAAATTTCTCCCTATAATCCCTAATCCCTTCCTATTATTCCCCTTCCTAACAGTCCCTTTTGCATTGTTCCCCTTGGTGGCAGAATTCATAACAACACATAGTTTCATACATCATCAAAGGGCAGCCCAAGCACAGTCCATATACATCAGTCATGGCATCTGAGCATTCATCGGAGTATGAAATGGAAACCCAAAGTGATTCATCCTCGAAAGAACAGATTCCCCGGAGACATCATAAAAGTGGCAAACATGTTAGGGATGAACCAACCACCCTTACAGAATTGCAGGCCTACCCTCTTGCTATGTCATGTTTCCAGCATCTGTCATGTTTTGAGTTTTGTCAAAAGGTGGCTAGTGTTCGAGTTCATCATGAG
>APFE030521995.1:4581-17046 GCA_000404065.3 Pinus taeda | reverse complement strand
CATCATCCTCCAGCTAAGAAGCCCTTCTTCACCTCAAGCAAAGCTAGATCACCCAACACTGTGAATGTGCACCAGAATACCAACAACACTTCTCTATAAGATACAAAATTCCAGCCTCTGGATCTCTGTGATGAGGGATCCATATATAGATGATTACAGAGAGGTGAGTCATCTTCTAGGATCTTGATTAGTGTCTTCTCTCTGATAGTTCCCGCTTCCTCTTGGAGAATGATGATCCCTTACTCATCCCTGGTCGAAAATGGGGAGGCAAGTGTCAGAGGGGAAGCTTCTGGAAGATTCCATGATCCTCCACCTTGCATTTTTGTCCCTGCCATTTGTCCATTACCGACCATCGCACCCTATAGAGGATAAAACCAGTATGCATCACACCTTGTACATGGGGAAGGTGATATGCATCGTACCCCCTACACTGAGCTTTCAGTATGGTCCAGTTTTGACCATTTATGAGCAGTTTTCAGTGGAGAACTTTTGGGAGATGATGTAATCAGTTGTCCTTGTTCCTTTAGGTAGTAAAGAAACACTTTTAGGGACTTAGGAGCCCTCATTTTATGGACATTTATGATTGGGGTTGAAGTTCCCAAAAATGTCTATAACACATAATCTGATGGAAAAGGTCTTGTTAGTCATTTCCCCTCATGTCTGGCACCTGCTGGCTTAGGTCTTTTCGTCAATGTTCACTAAAGTCCATAACAGTCAATGTTTGATATTTTAATGGACAAGAGTCATTTGCAGTCATTAGGTCTAGGGATTAGTCAATTTGGTCTTCAACCATGTCCAATAAAGCCATGCAGGCCAGAGGGAGGCCCTTAAAAAGTTGTGATTTAAAGATTTTCATTGTCCTGTCAACAGATTACGACTGTTCTTCGAAACTCTATTTTGAAGAAAAGTCAAACAGTGTGTCATTTGTGATAATTTTCAAAAACGTTTCCAGTTGATATCTTCAGGTGCAATCATGGTTTCCTTGTCAAATGCCATGCCATGCAACCCCTGCAAAAAGTGCCAAAAATTTCATCATTTTAGCTAAAAATTCAAAGGGAAAAGTGAAAAACAGAGTTGCATTAAATCAGGAAAAAGTGCCAAAATAAAACATTATCAAAGTGGGTTTTGAAGAAACAAAAATCAAAACCATGACTCCAATGGCTTTATATAGAGTTTTCATAAGAAACAATGTCATTTTGCACACCAAGGTGAGAGAGAAACATTGCAAAGTGATTGTGAGAGCTAGCACACGTTTTCAGTGAGGTTGGAGGTGTTTTCACAGGCGCGACGTACAGGTAGAGGGGTGCGATGCACATAGGGGGTGCGACGCACAGGGCGCGACCACACAGTGTTAGCATAACAAGGGCGCGGCACACACAAACGACGCGACGCACTGGGTATGTTGCGCAACGCACACCCATAAAGGTCGGGTTTTTCTCCCAAATCACAACAAATCGCCTTTGAATCCCTTCCAATTTCCAGGTAGGTTAGACATCTCGATTGCTCATCAAATTTTGTGAATATGATGATGGTTTATGGCCATTTATAGTTGCAATAAAAAATCCTAAACCCTACCACTTGAAATCATCAAAACCATTGTTGTTAGGGTTACAAATTCATTGTCTGGATGTCAGGGTTCCTCCTCCCTTTCACCTTTCCCTTCTTTCCATCGTTCCCTTCCCCCCTATCCCATTTTCCCCTATTTTTCCCTACCTTAAAATGTTACTAAACTCCTATTCCCTATCCCCTTCACTCATTTGTCAAATGTAAAACCCCAAAATCTTACCTTATAAAATCCCCAAACCCTCCTACATGTCCCTAAACAGAATTTCTCCCTATAATCCCTAATCCCTTCCTATTATTCCCCTTCCTAACAGTCCCTTTTGCATTGTTCCCCTTGGTGGCAGAATTCATAACAACACATAGTTTCATACATCATCAAAGGGCAGTCCAAGCACAGTCCAGATACAACAGTCATGGCATCTAAGCATTCATCGGAGTATGAAATGGAAATCCAAAGTGATTCATCCTCGGAAGAACAGGCTCCCCGGAGACATCATAAAAGTGGCAAACATGTTAGGGATGAACCAACCACCCTTACATAATTGCAAGCCTACCCTCTTGCTATGTCATGTTTCCAGCATCTGTCCTGTTTTGAGTTTTGTCAAAAGGTGGCTAGTGTTCGAGTTCATCATGAGTTGGCCTGTCTTTTTGTGCTTCACTTACATGGAGATCACTCTATCTTAGCCGGTGTCACCTTCACACTGACACTTGAAACTGTCTCATTAGCAACCGGCATACCGAACGTTGGAGAACCATGGCATAAGAAACAGAAGGTTGATCGGCAGCATTATGAGCCATACAGTAAGGCCAGTTTCTTGAGGCAGCTCAAAATAGTCTTTCCATTCCGATATCTGAAAGATGAATATGCTCCACTAATGAAGTTGATCATGAAGTGTTTCAGTTGTGAGGGGAGGTTCTCTCGTTTATATGCCTATCACATAAGGTTGCTCATGCATTTTACCAGGGTACAGATGACGAACATCCCATATTTCATTTGCAGGAACATAGAGAGGATGAACACCTTCATGCAGTACAAAACCCCTCAACAACAACTTAATAGTGTTTATCATTTTTCTCTTATTAAGATTTTGGTAGTTCATCAGCTGGGATTACAGGGCATTACTTGGGATGACTTCATCTCCCGTGACCTCTTCAGCACTTCACAGGTATTATCAGAGGTTGAACATGAGATAGGTGGTCCTTCTCATCAGTATGAGCGCCATGAGGCCACTACTATGGCGGTATTCATCACCTATCAGAGAGGCAGTAGACATTTGTTCGCAGTAGCAAAGCGAGTGTTATCTCCAACCGGGGCTGAAGGGGCCTCGCTTCCGACATCAACAACACAGGTACAGGACAGGGGAAAAAGGCCCATGCATGATGAGGGGCCATCTGGTGAACGAGAGGCTGATTTCATCCTCATTCATGATGATGATACAAATGTGGAGAGTGTCAAACTTAGGAGGACCATCTAGGAGCAGCAAATGGAGATCCAAGCCTTGTCTCTCAATTTGGAGAGGGATAAGTGGATTATCAGGTATTTGGAGTAGAGGAATAAATAGCTCGAAGACCAGCAGGAGATCATGAAGCTGCAAAACATCCTCGAGAATCGCCAATCTACCCAACATAGGAGGATTGAGCTCACTCCATTAGAGAAAGAGATTAACAATGACCGAGAGTCTTGGCTCGAGAGGATTAACATCCACCTTGAGAGACTGCTAGAGAAGGCCGACAAGGATAAAACATTATTGAGGTGGATGGTTTATCACTATAGGGCACGGAACATGAGCTCAAAGGCTCGGATAAGGAATTTGAAGGGGAAATTGAGGAGAGCGAAAAAAAGACAAAAGAGGAAAAAAGAGTAAGATCGGCTCCGAATCTTGGCTGAAGTCTCTATGGCCCAACATAGCACTTCATAGAGAATCTCCAACCCAAATTTCAAAAACATTTGGGGCAATTTTGGTCATTTGACAAATTTTTGTGCACAAAACATGGTTTTTCTCCTTGTGCGCCGCGCCACTGGTGCAACGCTTATGATAGGGAGCTCCAAATCAAGAAAGGTTTGCATTTTTGGATTTAGCATGAAAAATCATGACTGCTGATGCATGGCCAAGAAGTTTGGGCAAGTTTGGAGTCCCCGGGAGGTCAAAAACACTAAAACAATGACCTCTCTGCCCCTATTTTGACACACAGGAAGCAGTCTTGGGAGATTTAAGAATTGAAGGGACAAATGAGCACCAAATTCAGAAATTCCACTTGGGTTGGAAAGTAGATAGGTAGGGATTTCTAGCAAGCACACTTGGGAACAATTTGGACTTTAGCAGGTACCTCAAAATCGCCTCCAAAGTGGCATGTTGCATATAGTTTTGGGTGCGGCGCACAGAGACCCAAAGGCCAAAATCACTTCCGCTCCACGACATTTCGATTCGCGATTTTCTCCAAGTGGGCCCGATCATTTACAAGACATTTTTATCGAAACCTAAGGCAAATTTTAAGAAGTATTTTCACTAAAGGTTGGCTTCTATCCAAGTGGCAAAGGAAGGCAAGTAGTCACCCAAACAGTTTGTCATTTTTGTAACACTACACCTGTCACTAATGGTTGGCTTTCCATTTCCAGTTTGTAATGATTTGAAAAAACTCCCCAACTTTAGGTCGTTCCATTTCCCAGTGGAAAAGTCTATTTATTGTATGTAAAACCATTTGCAAAGGGTTGGTTGTAATTTCTGGGAGACTGTGGGAGAGAAACTCAGCTACTCATTGTATATTTTGACAGAGAATTAATGAAAGGCAGTGGCTCTAGTTCATGAGATTCATGTGGTGTGAGTGTAGAAAATGTATTCTCTTTATGTTTCATATGTATTTCATTATGTTTCACAGTTCATTCATATTCATTTCCAGTGAAATTTTCTAAGTAAGATAAGGTAGAATTCATGTTTATTGCTCTACCTATGGGAAAGTTTCACGTTCTATGTTCTTCTTTTGTTGAAAAGGATTCATGTATTTTATGCCCTTTTCACCCTCCTAAACAATCTTTCCATTTCGCATGATTTCAAACTTAATTGCTAGACTTTCCGCCTGTCTTGCCTCATGAAATAATTTGTGCCTTTGTGTTAAATTCTCTGCTCATATTTTTTGTTGGTCCCATACATCCTAGAAACTCAGTCATTTATTAAAAAAATTCCTCTTGTTTCCATTTCTATTTACCTAGCCTAAAATCAATATTCATATTAAGTCATCTCAGACCATATTTTTTAATTATTCACTGAGCGTGACATGGAGAGAGCCCTCTCCTATTCTGGTAGGGCGAGCTACCAGACTGAGCGTGGTTTGTGGTTACCCTGAACTTTTCCTTCCTTCAGCCTAAGGTAGGTTTAGGTGCTAACAGGTGGTACAAGCCTTCTCCACCATTATGTGTTAGTACTGCCCCTAGTGCTATACATGACGCGTCAACATGTACATGAAACTCTTTCTTCCAGTTTGGGAAGACTAGAATCGGCGCGGTAACGATATTCTCTTTCAATATATCCAGGGTTTTCTTACAATCATCATTCTAGCAGAATGAGACATCCCTCTTCAACAATTTTTGCGTCATTGCATTGATCTAAGCATAACCTTTGATAAACTTTCTTTAATATCCCGTATGTCCCAGATTAGCACGCAACTATTTCACACTCCTCGGCACTTCCAATTTCAAAATCACTCTGATATTCACAGGGCCTACCATCAGCCCTTGTCTGCAAACCACATGCCCCAATAGGTTCTCAAAAGGAATGCAAAATAGATGATTCTTGAGGTTGAAAGTGATCTAGTATCTTCAACAGGTATCCAACATCAAGCGTAAGCTCACTACATGGCGCTTAACCAGCTCAAACATAGTCCAGTCATCAAAATCGACCTCCAAGAACTTATGAATGAACTCCTTGAATGTCGCTACAACCACGCGTAAAATATAGCAAGCGCATTCTTCAACCCAAATGACATTACTGTGTATTGAAAGCAACCCCACTCAGTCATGAAGGTTATCTTACTCCTATCCTCTACTGTGATTTTGATTTGGTGGCACCCAGAGAACCCATCAATGAAGGAGTATGCTTCTTGGCCACCTACATTGTCCAACATTTCATCTGTGAATGGATTTGGGAAAGGATCATGCACACAAGCATCATTCAGTTTTATGAGATCCACGCATATCCTTATCTCATCCTTTTGCTTCTTGTCTTGCACCACCATTGGGCTTACCCAATCAGACTCTTCCATAGGCTTAATGATGCCAGTCGATAGCATCTTATCTAGCTCTAAGCGGACCTTCTCCTTGTATTTCAGATTTAGGCGGTAAGGCCTCTACTTAACTCGCTTCACGTCAGGTTTTAATGTGATCCTCATCACTCCTAGATCTCCGATTATCCCTTTCAAATATGTAAACTTAGTAGGGAATAAGTCCTGATATTCGTAGAGTAATGCAGCAACCTTATCAACCGTCACATTGTCCTAGTAGTATCCAATCTTTGCAAATTTGGGTTCTTCCTCCGTACCAATGTTCACCTGTTTAGTTATCCCTAGCCCATTTATATCAGGGTTCTCAATCTGCGGTCCCTGAACCTCGTGGTAGCCTTATATCTCTGGAATGTTAATCTTCCACGGATCCTCGTCCTCCTCTTCATTAGTTACATTGTAACATTTCAACACGTGACTCAGCTAAGTAGCCCATTCAGGTTGTGTTTGGTCTAAAGGATCCTGCAGTATCCTAAAGATGGCTGCTTTCACCTCTTGTAGCAATTCATCAATACCGTAAAACCCGTCCTCAAAACTAAATGTCATCATGAATCCTTCGTGTCGGATATATCATTCACCTGTGCCATGGCGGTGCTCTATTTCTATATACCAATTCATTGGGATAACATCCAAGGTATGACAAAACAGGTGCACCCACTCAAGTTGGGGCTTTTTTCCATAATCCTGTGTCCATTTGGCTAGATGCACGCGCAGATCATTCTGTCCATCATACTTGTCTATCAGCCGCATCTTAGGCTTCCTAAACTATGCTCACATCATCCTCCTATATTCGCACCAATCATCAAAACTTCCCTTGTGCGTACCCCACCATCTTGCGGGCATATCGCGTAGTGCCTAGTCCAAGGCCTAGAAGCGTTGCTTTATTGGCATCTCCCTTTCAAATGCATCCAAAAAGGTATCTACCTCATTTAGACCATCATAAATGGGAAGATTTCTTACCTCTGACAACACACAGCACAACGACCGGGTCATCATGTTGCAATTCAGCATAGTTACTTCATGTAACCGATTCTTCTAGCTTTCTATTTCTTAATCAGAATTTGAAGTGCAAGAACTCTTGCGCTCCAATGTAATCCATCCATCCACAGTGGGATTCACCCAGTATTGGTCTCACGTTATTATCTTATAGATGTAGTCCAGATCCTCAGCACTTTCATAATCACGGACTGGTTCCGTATAGCGCGATCCTTCAGCAAGATCTAGGGGTATTATTATGCATAGATATTTCTTCTAAAATATCATTTTTCGCTTCTTCATATTGATTACCCTGCTCATATCAGTAGCCTAGTCAATTCCCAGGAGTGTAGGGTAGGTATTGTTGTCATCTACTATCTGTATTTCTTCAAAATCTTCTAGCGCGCTCGCTTCCTCAATATCCACGGTCATCCCCTGCAGCCGCCCCATAGGTAATATTTTCTGTTGATTTTCCATCCTTAGCTGAATCAGAGAACATTGCAGTTCAGGTCTCCCCATTCACTCCCATGTCTATTTCGGTATAACATTCACATCTGATTCCAAATCCAGAATGACTTGATCCATTTTGTATTCTCCAATCTGCGCGGTGAGTCTCATGTCACGCCCCGACGTTGTCTTATGCTTACCGATCTTTCGAACTACGTGCAGTTCACCTGGCACAGTCCCAACACATCTATTGATGAGTTTCTCTAACCCTTTCATAGCCTTACTATCACGTAGTAACTTCATACAGGTTTCTAGGAAGGTTGTGAGCATAGAGGGGTCCATCTTCGGCTCAGGCTTATCCTTGCTTTGTAAGGTGGAGGCCTCAGCGAAGCTCTTCTTAGCTTCCATGAAGGCTTCCCGAGCATGCTCCAAATCAAACTCAACCTCTTTCGCGAGGGCTTTGTGAACCCATGTACTATCTTCTGGTTATTTCCCCTTCTCATCTCTTGTCGTGATTCCACTCTTGAGCACTATATTTATGTTTGAATCTTCCTTGTGTGGCTCAGACCTCATCGTCTGCAGGTTCTAAGTCGGGTGGGGGGGGGGGGTAGTGCCCCTTTGCCTCATATCCTGGCTATCAGTGTAGGAAATTCTTCTATTTCATGATCAAACAATGTGGAATACTTGCATGACAGGCGCATTCGATTAGTGCAATTGTAGGCATAGTGTCATGGCCCTCCGCAATTGTAGCAACTCAACTGTCCTCGATCTCTACCAGGTCCTTCACCTCGGCCTTGTCCATGCCCCTAAAATCTTGTTTGCGCCATCCCTACATTTTGGTTAAGGGTCTCGCATTTCGGCCTAAACCCTATAGGTGGGAGTTCTATCCATCACCAATTCATAGCTCCTGTAAGTACGCTCATCATGTCCCACCAACCTACAAAAGTTGTAGAACAACATTGTAGTTCTTGCACATACTTCTGTAGCAAGTGACAATTATTTGTGGCATGTTTTCCGGCCACCTGACAAATAGCACACCATAAAGTAGGCGTCGCGCTAGGTCCTACTTGAGCTTCAAGCCTTAAAGGAATCGGTCCTCCTCTTGCAAGGTAATTTGCAAAGACCGAGCAATGGTCTTTGTCCTGACCCTGACTCTTGCATTTCAAGTAGCATACCTCCTCACGTACCTCTAGTCGGACTGTCCTATCCTATTTCAGACTTTGCATCTCAAGGCACAGATTCTGCAGTTGTGTGTGGATCTACTGAACTCCTAGATTAGAATCTTGCATAAAAGTCTCATGTAGTCTCATGGCAATCTCCAAGGCCTCTTCCTGAGTTGTTATGCTCTGCTGCAACAACACGCTCCTTAAGTGGGGCAGTTGTGAAGCCACAAAACACTTGCGATGCTGTCCATCTGTCAAATTCATATTGGATTCGCGGATTTGACACTTCAATCTTTGATCCAATTCCCCAGGTGTCTCGCCTAGTCACATTGCGATCTCTTTGAATCCCACAATCGACTGCACTTCAGATTTAAGCCTGTTATATTCCCTATTTAGTGCTTCTTAGATGTCCACTACTCTAGCATTCAAGTTATCATTGGAGTACTTAATGTACCTGGTTAGTGCGCAATCTTGCTGAGCACTAATCAATGTTGCTTTTCTTTATAAGATCATCTGTAATACCCTGAGCTTCCCATACAAACCTCACAATGAACCAGAATGGGTCTGGATCCTCATTTCCCAAGACTTTGAACAAAGGCAACTTCATTGTGTTTGCCATACTGAATCGCGATGGAGGTGGTGGAGGTGGAGGTGGTACAAGTGAAGTTGGAGGTGATAGTAGTGAAGACAGGGGTGGTGTGGGTCGAGGTGGTATTTGCGGGAATCCTTGTCTTATCAACTGAATAGCGCTTCATGGAGAAACCTTCGCTGTTCCTTCTTCATCTCTTCGTGGAGGTGAAGTCAAGGGGCTATACTATGGACCCTTATTTCCTTCGTTTCTGTAACTTTTTCTGCTTTGCATAGTCCCAAACATCAAGGTAGTTGCATAACCCATTTTTTGCACAACAACATTTTAATCCAAGTATTCAAAGATTTTACATACTTACCTCGCGGTCCTTTGAAAAAAGCATCATTCCGCCTCGTTATAACTGACTGAGGTGTCGACCGTGAATTCAGTAACAAATCCTCCTATGATGCGATCAAGCCAATGATCGACAGAGCGCGCTATCTTATCCTCTGATGATTCCAACCTTCTCACAAACTTTGGTGTCCACACAATAGGACCGTCAAGTTTCCACCTTCCTTGGCTATCTGCTAGCTTCGTGATCCACTCGATAACTCAATAGGGAAGGAGGTGAAAAAAATTTCGTGGATCTCCATATACAGGTATCGTTCCAACCACTGTTATTTTGATAGTCATGGGTTTTTGTTCTCCTATGCCATGAACTCATGAATCCTTCTGTCCTACCAGCCTTCTATTTCTTTCTTAGTTGGATTCCAGTGATACGACATCGCACATCTCTTATGCAGATTTCAGTCCTGGCAATGGAACCATTTGTTGGCTTGAGGGGGCCTGACCCAGGTTCAGCGTTAGTTATCTAAACAAATCCCTACACTACTGGCCCTTTCGGCATCAGCCTGTGGAGCGCGGACTGAAGTCTCACTTGAAGCAGTGTGGGGGGATGCTAGAACCAAGTTTGTGCACCCTTGAGATGGATGTGATGTCAGTTTATTCCGGCTATACCTACCTTCGCATAGGTTTCTTAGCCTCTGTTCCACCCTTCATTATCTTTGTGAAAGGGTACAATTGGCTCTCGCGCAGCCCTCACCTGTGGCTTAGGGATTTTTGCGCTTCTACGGTAGCGAACTGCAATATCTCCCAAACTAGGCTAAGTGTCTTACTTATCTTATTAACCAATCTTAGTTAGCTTTGTGTAAACTGTTAACACTCAGGTTGTCCCTTGGCTCCTTAAGGGATACAGCCGAGGCAACCACAGACCAGGCTTTGGATTGCAGTTTCTAGCCAAGCTGCAATCAGAGAGGGCTCTCTCTTTCTGATTTATCTATGTTCTGATGGTATTTTAGGCTAGGTGTGAAACTTAACTTTGTTTTAATTGTTTGGTTGGAAAGGTTAAGTCAAAACGTGTATGCTCTTAACAGAATCTTGCATGACATTGGGAAATGGAGTCAGTGGTCCTTTGGTTTGGTGTACTGTGTTGATACTTGTGAGTGAAAGCTGCAGAGCAAGATAATTGTCTGAGGAATAATGCTTTGAAATTTAGTTTGGGTATGATATGTTCAGTATAAGAAAGGAAATTACGAATCTTTCTATAAACTGATATGATAAGAAAGCAATTGTTACCTGGAAGCATTTAAGAATTTCTAGATAACATTCACAACATGGAACTAAATATAACATGAGCATTTAAGAATTCATGTCTGTTTTAATCCTGAAGAAAACATTTATAGCAATATAAGATCGAGCACAGGGTGCGAAGAAACATGTCCTGAACTATTCTTTTTCCTTATTGCTAGATATGAAGGAAACATGAAAATGAAATAACATAGAGAAACAGAACAGAGTTTAAAGAAAACATATCATTCCACCAAACAAAACAGGGATTCTGCAACAGCACCTAGATCATCAACAAGACACCAGAGTTCCAGGAAATCACTGAGCTGAAATTGCTCTTTTTATTAAACTTTTCTGAAAGTACAGAGTATACATGCCTCAGAGTAGAAATTCCCAACCCCTTATGCGTTACTAAGGGGAGTATATATACAAAATTTTACATAAGAAAATATCTGAATGGAGAGTAAATGTTCCATAAATGCTCAACCAACTGCTGGAGTGCAGCCGCTGAGAGAATGAATGCTGTAATTACTTTTAGTCTCTTAGCTGTCAGCAAATGGTCAGAGACTGCTGACTTGGTGGCTCTTGGAGTTGGCTAAGGGTACACCGCCAAAATTTGCGCATTTCTTTACCTTTTGGCTAGCCGTCATAGTTTACATGCTGAGTCAGCATTCAGCTGCTTTTAATGCTCATTTATCCTTCTGTTTGTCTTGTATTGACCTGGAGCTGGTAGTGAACGAACAGCTGGAGCTACCATGGCAGAATTTGAAGCATTGCTTGCCACCAGTCTTCCTTAGGCATCTGATGCCTCCTAATCTTTATTAAGGTCTCATCGGCCTCTGTATACCTATAAAAATTAGGAGGAGTCTCAAAAAGGTGGTTCACTTCATTCTCAATAAAGAATAGGCCTCCCAGTTTATCATATAAACTCTGTCCTGAGGGGGGCCCTGTCTATTCAGATGTACTGCTAGATGCAGTAATCTGATTCTCAATATATGTTGCCATTCTGTTGGCAAACTGATCCTGGGAGACTAATTTTCCTGCACCAGTTAGGAGGCTAGGCAGGCCTTTTGCTTGCAGTCTTGCCAACTTGACCCTGAATTGCTCCACATCTGTGGTGATCTCATAGCACTTCCTCTCCATAGCCTGTACATAACTCCTGAGAGTGAGCACTTTTTTGGCAAGGAGAAAAACTTCTGTTCTGTTGGGAATACCCATGGCTGCCAGTTCCTCCTGCTCATGCCTGTTTAGGAAGTCTACCATTCTATTGGCCTGTTCTGGTCTGTTTCCCAGTACTGCTTTAGCTTTATTGATTTCTATATGTGCTTGGCCCAGCAATTCCATCTGCTGATGTATCGTTTTTATTGATTTCCATTGTTGGGTGATGGATTTGCTTATTTTGGCCCATAAGATCCTTTTTATTTCGGCCATGGCTGTTTCCAGATTTAATTCCTTTTCTAAGGCCTTTATCCTGTCCTTCAGGGCCTTTATTTCTCTACCCTGCTCTTCCACAGTTACCTTAGATCTGTCATATTTGGACTCCAGCTCTGCCAATTTCTCCTTGGCTTTCTTTATTTCATTGGCCTGAAGTTCCATCTCTTTGACAGCCTTGGTCAGTTTCTCTACACTTGGATTGGCCTCTTGGGCTGCTGATGTGCCTGCTGGTTCTGTTGTGGGGGCCACTGCTGCCCCTGATGTTACTGCTGTTGTGGAAGTAGTTGGAGGAGCTTGGGAAGTAGATTCTCCCTGTTTGTCTTGTATGGCTGCTTCAAACTCTTTTTCCAATTCACGGATCCTCTGATCCTGCTGCAATAAGAGGTCTAGCTGGTCCTCAACCTGTTTTTGCTTTTG
>APFE030521992.1:785-16266 GCA_000404065.3 Pinus taeda | reverse complement strand
GATTGGTTTATTATTTTTACATTTTTCTCTTTAGATCAAAATAAAAGCATATTCAATGGGCATGATAGAAAGCTAGTTAGTCAATCATCATGTAGTTGTGACACATCTTGTGTGTATGAGTAATATCCCTTTGACACATGCAATTCATGGAGGCTAGGGACCTTGATCCACTACACAAAAGATGGGTCTGGTACATTGAAGTGTTTAATAGTTCAAGACAAGGAATGACAAAGAATATGACTTATTTAGTTTATGAACATTCATGCTTAGGGTTTTAATAGATATTATTGATTAATCTAACAAGTATAACCATATAAATCAAATGAGTTGTAAATATCAATAGACAACATAAAAACAATTACTTCTTTATACATTAAAACAATTAATAACAAATTATAATTTTATTTAAAAATTATTATTATTAATAATAAGTTAAAACCAATATTTTATATTTTTAGTCATAAAATCACCACACTTTAAATTTCAAGAAATTAATTACAAATAAAAAACACTTAACAATTTTGGAAAAATAAAACTTTTAATTTAATTATATTTGTAAAAATATTTTAGAATATTTAATGAAAATTAATCTCTACATTCCATCTAATCAATCATCTAATCAATTAATAATTATTGATAATTCCATAATAAACATACCTATTAACCTAACAAGGTTATACCTATAGTGGATTGGATGGGTTGAGAATGCTTAATAAAGTTGCCGTAGGAATGGAAGCACTGGAAGCACTTCAGGCTGTAATCGTTTTAATTGTCGTGAGCATGGAGGAAGGTTGGACTCCAATGAGCCGCCGATGGTCAATAGATTTGGATAAAACCACTCTTAATTCACTTGGAAAATATTCGAGTCTGAGGAGCGATTGCTATCTAACCAAGGGTCCTAGGGTGTAGCATGAGTCACAGGAAGAGATCAGTGGGACCGATTGATGACACTTTCGAGGCTCTGTAAGTCAGGTGAGCATACATCAGAATATGTCACTTACATCCTAATATATTAAAGTTGATCCTATGAAATTATTCCAAGATTTAATAAAAATAAAATATTTATTTTAATAAATATGTGTATTTTATTGTAGTGTTAATATAAAATTGTTGTGTGAAATTTTAAAAAATATTAATATAATATAGATATTTAATGTGAATATTATTAAAATATTTTATTAAGTAAGATTAAGTAATAGTGACATGTTTTTAAAATTATTTAATACAAATAATTAAATTGATATGGGTAAGTGTTTCATAAATAAAATATTTTTAAGAGTCATATCAAGTATTTAATGTTATTATTTTATATAAAGTGTATGTTATTAGGAAATATATATATATATATATATGTTATATATATATATATAGTATATATATATATAAAAGTATTTTGGTAATTTTATTATTTTATATATTGGTTTTTTTAAGTATATTTAAAAGTCAATTTAGTCTAAAATGAAATAAAGATTTGTTGAAATTACAAATTTAAGTTCTATAGTTTATATAATCCAGGTGTCTAAAAAGACTTTCACCCTATAGTATCCATTTATTCATTCAAACATGTAATTTAAACAAGAGCTATTTGGTAGCAATGTCACTACTCTTACACATTGCCACCATGTGACTTTTGTTTAATAGAAATATGCAAACTTTGCCAAAATTTGTAATCTTAAAATAAAATAAAAAAATATTATTTACAACTCATAATATCCATATTACAATTACAATATGGAATTTTATATTTAAGAATTACGATTACACTGATTCAACGTAATTTTTATTAAAATTATAAATCAAATTTTTTTTTTCTCTCTCATTTTCAATGACAAAAAATTCCATGTAATAAGAAAAAAGCTATCAAAAAATTTAAATATTAAATAATAATATTAAACAAATACCAAATTTTATCACACGGCCGCGAAAAGCTTCTATAACTAAAGAAACACCCAACCTGGTATAGAAGGAATTTAAATACGTGAAATCTCTACGCTAACGACAAATGAATAATTGGTGAGAAAAGAAATTAAAAACATGAAAGTTGAAACATGGAGACCCATTAAACTTGTGCTCTTTCGAAAGAAGGTAAAGTGCAGTTTGTTATTTTGGTGTGGAACTTCTCAAAACGTATGAATAGAGGGTGTAACCATTCTGATTTTAAAGTTTATATCGTGAAGTTAATAAAGGAAAAATAAGACAAAGGTTATGGGACAAGTATTTTAAGTTGAATGTTGGGAAAAACATCATAGTGGGTGTTCATTTGGTTTATTATGGGTAAAAGGAAATTGGCAAATGCATTGCAAAAGCATTTCAAAAGGCAAAAATATATTAGTTGACATTTATTTATGAAAAATAATGGAATTTGGGAGAAAAGGAAGGTGAAAGGTAGCGGGTTGCATAAGAGAAGGAAAATGAAGGGAAAATAATGTAAATTGAAGAAAATAGAGGCTTCATTCATCAAAAATATTCTAAGGATTAGTTCATGGTCTTTTGACAATTTTATGATGGGCCTCTCTCTATTCCCTCATTATCTCACACTTAAAGTTTTCTTGGAGCACTATTGGAGGATTGTGGAATACCTTGGATTCAGAGAAAGAACAAAAAGGGAAAGCAAGAAAGAGCAAGGGGACAATGAGATCAACAACTACAGATAGATTGCTTTGCAGGCATCGAGTGGCATGTATGGTTTCCTTGCTAGTTTTGAAATGCATTTTGTTCTTGGTTATGAGCTTCCATTCGCATGGACAATTGCCTGGATTGATAGTTGTTTTTCCTAGCCTTGTCATTTCCTAGATAGACATGGTGTTGCGAGTTTTCCCATTTGTTTTCTGATTGGTGCTCATCTTCCTTATGGATGTGGGTTGAGTTGTCAGCTCCTGGAACCTTGGTTGGAAAAACACTTTGGAAGCCCCGGAACAATTTTCGTTGAGTTCTAGTCTTCGAAGTCTTAGTTGTACAAACGCTCTAAAGCCCCTGGTGGGTTGAGTTACTAGTCTTGGACCCTTGGTTGGAGAAACACTCTGGAGCCCTTTGACAATTGGGGGTTGAGTTACTAATGCTGGAGTCGAGTTCGAACAAACACTATGGAGCCCTAGACATATTGGGTAGATACTGATCTAGTGATGATTAGTGATGTCATACTATGAGGTAGAATCATTGGTTGAGGGTTGAGGTGATTTGGCCTCTGGAAGTACTAGTTTAGTTTTGTTTTGGTTATTCAATGAGATCCCACATTCATTCTTGGAATATGGCACGAGGCTGATCGGTTCAAAGAAATATTTGGTTCATCCCAATCTATGGTGAGGTGGTACGTGGAAGTCCCTAACTTGGTTGTATTTTGCATATGTTAATACGAGCTCTTTTCCTCTTCTATTTTATGAGTAAATGTATTTGTTATTAGGTGGCTTTAATGGTTGTTCTATAATTGATATTTCTCTCATTATATGCTCATTGTAAGCATGGTTTATGACATAATTCATTTATGGTTATCTTCCTATTTTGGTTAGTAAATCAAATGTTAATGAATGCATGGCCTAATAGATGATAATTCAACTATTATAAGAGAACATTAGACCTTTTTGACGATTCTCAGATAAGTACGAGTGCTCTATGTTTAGATGTGTATTTATGACCTGTACATTACATGTTCATGATGTGTTTAACATGATCACTATAATGGCTAGGCCTTGTTAGGTCAGGTTCTTGTCTAAGTTTTGTATGGAAGGCCTTGCCCTATTGTAACATATCATTCCTTAGAGTTTCATTATGTTCTAGGCAGTGGTATAGAGACTAGCCCGAAAAGGTGCCTCAGATATTGTGGTCAAAGACATAGAACTGAGTGAAAAATTGCAATCACTCCCTTGCGGGCTTGTGCATGTGACTCAGGTATACACTTGAATTCTAGAAGCGTTGTGTGAGTATATGAGGGTCCAGGACACAGAAAGAAAGCTTTAACTTAGGGTTTGGGCACCTGGAAGGGTGGTTTTGCCCTTAGGGGTCTTGTAGCACCTAAGGGAGGTCACTAAAGTTTTTGTTTTGTCAATTCCACTTCCTTAAGGTGATAAGGGAGGTTGAATCATATCATAGTAACTCTTCACATATTTACCCCAGTATACCAGTAAGCTTGGGTAAGTGAGGGACGAGGGTGTTACAAAGTGGTATTAGTGGATGGTTCAACCCTTGGACTAGATAGGTGTAATGTGGTTGCGATACATGCATGTAGGTTTTATATGTTCTTGTTATGTATTCATGGTGGTTATTAGGGTCCTATAAATATAGTGATCAACATATGATTATCTAGCTATTTATCCCAACTGGATGTTGTAAATTATTTTTTCATTTTAAATTGTTTTTGCTTTTCAAAATAAAAATTGAAAAATAGTAAAAGAAGAAAGAAAAATAAAAAATAAAGGGGATTAAAATAAAAATAAATAAGAATAAAATCCCCAAAAAGGGGTGTGAAAGTTTAAATGTTTCCATAAGTTTAATTATGTTAATGATTGATTAATCTATTAATAAACTTTTCTTAAAGTTTGAAATTAGAATGGATGTCATGTATTTTTGCTTTCAATAAGCCGTTTCCACCTTCGGAAGGATCAAATCATTCTCGCCCAGATCAACAACAGGTGGTGATGTTTGGCACCCTTTCCTCCTGAAAGAGATGTGTCTGCTACCTCCCCCACCCACCTGCTCCCACTCCATGAATGACACATCACCCGTCTGTTGATGCACTAAGATGAATATTTAAATCAATGTTAATTCCCACATTGCTTTGTCAACCTGGGATTTGTCTGTTTATTTCAAGGATGTCGTCACTATCTATGCAATAGAGATCAGAGCTTGTTATGTAACTAAATGAATCTAACACTTCATCCAATCATTGCAAGAATGTATTAACAAATCATTAATTCTTGAGGTTCAATCAAAGACAATTCAAAGAATAAATCTCGAAACATACTCAAACCATAAATCTAGATCCAATCATAGCTGATTTACAAAGGAAATGAATTTCAAACATGTGCACTAAAAGAAATCATATCTAATGGGCTATTGTCTGATCGAGTAGATGGAAAGAGATGCTACACCAATAAAACATCAACTAACTACTTCAATCTTTAGCATAAATCGGAAAGCACATCAGCCAATTGCAATACTCGGCTTAATCTATGCAATTCATTAAAAGAACAACATTCAGATGTGACGCAGTTTCACCTATTCAACATGTTAAAGTAATAGTGTTTAAAGATCTATTTCAAATGAAAATGTAAACTGTAAAGAATAACTCGATTCTGTAAAAGTATAGTAATAAAGGTTTGTAGAAAATAAGGAAATAAATATGATACAAAAGAGCAGCGAATCTTCTAGCGATTGGGCCCAAAGGCTACAAAAGTTAATGTTGATAAATCTTAGAACGTGATTAAGAGAGAATCTTGGTATTTCTCATCAAGTATGATAACAAAAGTACATAATTATTGTAATGTCAAAATATACTTTGTTTAATGCAAAGATATAATAATAGGTAAGTGTCAATATCCAGGTCCTTTTCACCCATTGGCATTATATAGTCTAATGGAAAACTAATGGATGAAAGTGAATCCTGAGGATCAAAAGATCCTCAAGATTTTGTAGCTAAACAATCAACTTTTTGTTTGGCGAATTAGCACTTTCTTTCCTATATTTCGCTAGCCTGCACAGCCAAGGAATGATTTTCTCCTAGTTTGGTGTTGTCGTTCTATCGATTGAACAAAAATTGTCCAATTCTAATTTCTTATGCATAAAAACAAGAAAAGTTAGTCTTCTCATGCTAAAAACATGCAATCTGTTAATGATTGGTTTTACCTAACTTTCACAATATTTGCTTCCAAATCCTTTCCAAGAATAAAGACAAATGCATAAAAGTAAGTGATTTATCAAGTAATGTAAGGGTAAAAACATACATTTTTTGTGACCAAACATACTCCCATGCTTACCTTTTTGCATGTCCTCATGCAAGAAGATGAATAACATGAAATTGTGTTAAGGAGTATGCAGTATAGGTCTACTCTTGAAATAATCGAAACCATTTTTCTTTTTAAGAATTGCAAATGCTCGACCCTCTTAGCATTCTGGCAATTCATAGTCAAAATGATACCCATTAGGCAAATAAAAAATACAGAGGCTTCTATAACAACAGAATAACCATGTAGGGACCATGCATAAAATAAGATTCATATACTTAACCAAATGAGCAGCAACAACTTTGAAATTTATGTAACCAAATGACTCTTTGTTTTTAATGTTGTTAGTGGAAGCTATCCACCTCTATTTTGCAGCAAGTAGGGCTTCTTTAAAATCTTGGAAATATTTCACTCCTTCTTTTACAATTTCTTTATGGAGAGGACCTAAAGAGGCCACAACCTTCAGTTGCTCCATAAATTTTTTATCGTGTATAAAAAAGTGTAAGGGTCATGTAGGTTCTCCCCTAACGCAAAGATCTATTTCATGCTCACTTTTTTGGAAAACGTTATATGCCTTAGCTCACTTAATCCGATTATAGGAAAAAGAAATGAAGTTGTTATCACTCAGGTTGTTCCCTGCTTCCTAAAGGGAATACGGCCGAGGTAACCACTGACCAATCTTTTAGCTATAGGTCCTTGCCTACCTGCAACCAGAGAGGGCTCTCTCTTTATAGTTTAGCTTTGTTGATGAATGTTTTAGGCTAGTTATGATGCATTGTTTGCTTGAATTTGGTGGGTTGGTGAATTCATATAGCACTGAGATGCAAATTACAAGACAGTTTGTTCCATTGGGCAATGGAGTTGAGGTATTTGTGCTTTTGAAAGTGGATTTGTGAAGACAGAGTGTTGCTGCAGAGAAAGTTAGGCATATGTGAAACAATTTATCAGATTTGTTTGATGAAATTATGAAATTAGTGAGTGAAAGGTAGTTAAGAATCTTTCACTATGCTAAATAAATGAAAACATGAAGGTATTGCTTAAGAGCAGTTAAGAATTCTTAAACAGTATTCACCATGTTAGGATAAGTTCAGATATGAGCAATTAAGAATTCATATCTATGGCTAATCCAGAAGAAAACATATTTAGAAATAGAGATTGAGCATAGGGTGCTTGAAACAAATCCTAGGCTATTCTTTTTCTCTACTTACTAAGATTATGAAACATAAGAGTTATGGCATACACCGAAAACACATACATTGTTAAGAGAAACTTATTGATTTAGCAAATGAAACAGGAATTCTGCAACAAAACAGAGCTTTACATATCCATCTTCAGACAGCGTTGGAACCAGAAATCTCCATCAGCAATTTTTATTATCAAAAAGTCTTCAGTATACAACAGAGCTCTTCAAGAAGAATTGCACTACAACCGACCCTCAATGCGTTATCTGAGGGGATATATATACAAAAATAGGGTATAAAATATCTCAGTAGAAAGTTATGGTGCAATAAATTGCACCACCAACTCTCTTACAAAAAGTAAATGAAAACATAAATATAGCTTTTAATGCTGAGGTAGCCGACATTCTTCTGTCAGACAGATTTGACTTTATGGCTCTGCAAAGTAGGCCGTAGCAGTGCCTTTAATTCTACGTTAATTTTAGCCTGCTGTTTGGGTGCATTGCTGAGTCATCTGTATGCTGCTTGCTGTACCTGTATGCTGATCTGCCTGCTGACCTGTCTGCTGACCTGTATGCTGATCTTTCTCCAAAAAAGGCAAAAAGCAAAGTGGAATTATCAGGGCAAAATCTCCAACATTGCTTGCCACCAATCAGCTGGGGGTAGCTGATGTCTCCTCATTTTTACCACTGTTTCATCTGCCTCTGTATGTCTATAAAAGTTAGGAGGGACTTCGAACAAATGATTTATTTCATGTTCAATAAAGAACAAATTCTCCAACTTGTCATAGAGGGATTGGCCAGAAAGAGGCCCTGCTTCTTCTGTGGAGCTGCTGGATGCTGTGATATGGTTTTCAACATAATTGTTGATCCTTGTCATATACTGATTATATGACAGCAGCTGTCCTGTGCCAGTCACTAGGCTTGGCAGTCTTTTGTCCTGTAGAATAGCCATTTTAGCTCTAAATTCATCTATCTCAACCTTCATCTCCTGACATTTCCTCTCCAGTGTCTGAGTAAAATTCCTTAATGTCAGTACCTTCTTGGCTGTGAGGATTGTATCTGTTTTATTGCTTATTTGTAGAGCAGCCAATTCCTCTCTAGTGCGGTTATTGAGAAAATGAATCATTTTAGTGGCCTGCTTAGGCATTATTCCCAGGGCTGTCCTGGCTCTCTGAATCTCCACATGAGCTATATCTATTAGCTCAACCTGTTCAAAAACTGCTTAAATGGACCTCCATTGGTCCTGTATAGATTGGCCAATTTTGGCCCAAATAATTTTCTTTATTTCTGCTAGGGTTTTACCTAGCATCAACTCTTTTTCTAGAGTTTTCACTTTGGCCTCCAAGGCCTTTATTTCTCTTTGTTTTTCTGCCACTGTCATCTTTGATTTGTCATAACTGGCCTCGAGCTTGGCCAGTTTTTCCTTGGCAATATTTATTTCAGTGACTTGAGTTTCCAGCTCTTTAACAACCTTCATCAACTCCTCCATGCCCATGCTGGATTTTTCTGCTGTTGTTGCTTCTACTGTTGCTCCTATTGCTGATGTAGCTGTAGTAGGTGCTGGAGCAATAGGAGGGGCTGCTGCTGCTTGTGTTGGAGGGGCAGGTTCAAGATTTGTTGAAGTTTGAGGGGGCTGGGAGGCTGATTCCCCTTGCTTGTCCTGCAGAGCTTTCTCTAACTCTGCCTCCATTTGTAGTATCCTTTGGTTCATGACTAGGAGCAGCTCCATAGCATTATCCACCTGTTTTTGTTGTGCAAGCTCGGCTGTGTCAGGATGGATGGTAGGAGGCAATTTTGCCTGTCTCCTCAATGCAGCTATATCATCCTCTTTTTTCTTCATGAGGGCTCTAACACCCTTTGGGTCCTTTGGGTCCTTTGGATCATGTCCCAAATCAATAATTATGTCCTCCAAAGTCTTTATTCTGTTGTTTTTTGCAGAGGGGGACAACCTCTGCAAATCAAGCTGTCTGTTTCTATGCTTTAGGGATTCTTTCAGCTGATGGGCCAGCATTGACCTGTCAGCAAGTGTAGCATACACCATCTCCCCAGTCTGTTTGTGCAGTTCAATCTAATCCATGGGGTGTATGTCTTTAGCAAAGACCTCTAGGTTCGTCCTGTAGTAATCTGTTGTGGTCTTTGGATGTGGGACTTTAGGCTTTAGATGACTGAAGATCATCTTTTCTTCCTTCAAATCATAGGCAGCCATTAATCTTTGCTTTTTGAATGGGGTTGTATTCAGGAATTGCTCATAGAGCTGCACCCTTAGCAACTCATTTTGTGCCTTGATCTCTTTGAAGCCTTCTTTAACTGTAGCTGGCTTTTTGCCCTGTTGTTTGGAGGAGGACACCTCCATGGTATGTTGCTGGGCCTGTTCTAGCTGAAATGAGCTAGTAGCAGTCTGTTGGCTTGTTTTCCTTTCTTTGCTTTGGCTTTCTGCCAGCTCTTCACTTATGTCTCCTTCTTCTGCTTCAGGGTCTACCCTCGACCTCTTGGCCTCTGGTTGCTGTGATGACCCTGTTGGAGATGTGATTTCTTCTCTGTCTCTCTTTTTCCCTCTCTCATCATTGAGAGGAGTCTGCAAAACTGGGTTTTGAGTTTGTTCAGTTTGCTGAGGAGGGGCCTGTCCTGATTGCTGGTCCTTTGAAGTACTAGGCTGCCCTGTCTCTACCTCTTGTTGTTCATCCATCTTCTCCTTTCCTTTTGTTGTGGTTGTTGTTGCTGGAGCCTGCTGGATGTCCTGTGCAGCTGGAGCAGTAGAGATGCCTTCTCCTGCTTGGACTGGTTGCTTGAATAAGACCTGTTGACAAGAGTCTAAGTCAAGAGTTTTTTCCAAGTCCTTTACATTCTGCTCCATTATTTCTTCCTGAGTCAATTCCTCTACTATTGATTCAGGCACCCATTCATCTTGATTAGCAAATTGTTGTACTTGAGGGAGTGGGAAATGCTTATAGGCTAGCAGCCTATATTTAACCCTCCTGGCACTGATGAAACCTTCAGGGTCATAAGGGACCCACCAGAAGCTTCTCTTGAGTTTGAGCTGTTGTCCTAGTATTTGGTTAGCTTCTTGCCAACCATCTTTTTTGTTCATGACAAATGGGCTTAGGTGGTCCCTGAACTTCAGGTTGGCTTTCTTCTTGGCACTGTTAAAGTGTGTTAGATCAGAGTTTATAAGCTGTCTATAGTACTCCAGGGCAAATAGCCTCATAGGGACATATTTTGGGAGCCTGTAGGGACAGAGCTCACAGCCATAAATTCTGATGACAGTGTGGTTTTGGTACAAGTACCAACCACCAATTTTGTAGCTTCTGGATAGCTGCAAGATTTTCTGCATATCCTTGGACAATCTGATAGGAGGGGTCCTCTTTAAAAGGCATGTGACTGGATACACAAAGTGATCAATGAACTCACAGTATGAGTAGGGGGAATTCTAGACTTGGTGGAAGACTGAAGACCAGAAGATCACATACCTCCTCTCACCCTGTGAGTCTAGCTTTTGATTGAGCATTGGAAGCAATCTGTTTGGTAGTATAAGAATAAATGATAGATGTATGAGGAATATTTGAATATTGCCTCCCTGTTCAGCCTTGTCAATTGATCATGTATCTTATTGGCAATGTACTTGGCATAATTGTATTTCATAGCAAGGGGCTTCACAAGGCTGTATGCATGACCAGCACACTTAGATCAACATGCTGGTTTGTAGTGAACCCCAGCATAGAGGTCAACATATCTACCAGTAGCTTGCCAACCTCATTAAAATCTGCATAGGAAAAAGGACGTGGCCCAGAAGGTTGGCAGTCTGCCTTCATGAATTTCCTGGCTATGGCAGCAATATCTGTGCTAGAGAGTTTGGAGCCCTCATATAGCAAATAGTTCATGGAGAAGGGGTATAGTAGCTGGGTCTGTTTGTAGTTCAGCATCTGGTTGATAGAATCTAGAGTTATATAAAAGAGGATGCTCCCAGATGGAGACTTCACAGCCCTGAGTTTCTGGTCATAGTTCTCTGCACATAGGTGGATGATTTCAGGGAAAATGTTCACAGAAGGCAGGAAGTAGGTGGGTAGATTAGAATGCCAGATCCCATACAGGTCACTGTTGTCCAAGTAATTGTTTCTTAGTTGACAATATGTTTGCAAGTGGCTTCTCTCTGCCACAAAGTCTGTGATGAGGGCATCACTATCCACCAGTGGCATAGCTTCTAGTTCTCTGTTAGGTGGATTTATGGGCACTACATCCATTACAGCTGGAGTAGCCATTGTCTTGTTTTTGCTGGTGGTTTACTGTATTTTAAGCTTGATGTGAATGCTGAGGAAATGGCTTACTGATCTCTGTTTGCAGTGAGCATTTTGGCAATGCAAGGATGCTGTCACAGGCTTAATGAATCTGTGGGGCACTCTGTTTTGAAGAACCATAGTGTTTTTGAGCTGGTTAGCTGGTTATTAGCAGAGAATTCCTTTAGCAGGGGCGAGGGAACTGTCAATTCAGTCTTCTAGCCGGTAGCTCGGCTTCTTTAGTTGCTCTTTGTGGAAAATGGTAAATTTCACAGAGGGTCACGGGTTTCTTCGAGACTTCCGTCGCGCAGGGGTTTCAGAGGCTTTTTAGGTAGATTTCAGTGGTGAATTTCAACAATGTGGGTCCTTTAGCTGAGTTCTTTAAGCAAGAAAATAGGATTGCAAGGAGAATAGTGGACAAGAGAGGGTGCCTGCGACAAAATACCTGGTTTTAATGGCGTATGAGGAAATTCACCGGTCGAATTGGCTGAATTGCAGGTAGTTGGGTTGATAATGGAGTCGGCAACAACTTTGGCGGGTAGCTTTTGCTTTTTGACCATTGTAGGTTGAATTTCGCTTTCAGAGGAGCCCCAGCCGTCGTAGAAAACAATGCGAAATAACGGTTTTTTGATGCCTTTTTCTGCATTTTTGGCATATTGGTGCCTTTTTGTGATGACATCATGCTGACATCATCATGGGCTTGGGTATGGATGGGTGATGTGGTAGGTGACGTGGGTGCCCAGGTGGCACTGACACGGTGGCAGGGTGGACAGGGTGACGTGGTGGCCAGGGGTGACGTGGAGGCCTGGTGGCGGCAAAGCGGGGTGACGTCACGCTGACGGGGGCATGACGTCAGCGCGGGAGGAAGGCGGTAAGTGGTTTCCCCGAAGGGGTCCTTGGCGGTAAGCTGTTTGGAGGGGGGGCAGCGAACAGCATGGGCGCCTGACGCGTGGCGGGGGTACGGCGGCAATACCGCCCATCCCCCGGACGCAAAAGGTCGGGCAGTTCTGTTGGAAGATCGACCGCCCACCGTTGGATGGGCGGGGTGGGAGATCGCACGGCGGGCGGCGATTGCGATATGCTGCCACATTATACCATGGGGACCCGCCAAATATTAAAATATGTTTAATTATATCGGGCACGCGGGGTGGGTAGAAACTTTAGGATTTCGGGTTTTATACGCACATTTTATTTAAAAGTTTTTTATTCAAAAACTTTATAATAAAATGGGTTTAGGGCGGAGGAAAGGGGGACAAGCGTAAATGAGGGCGGGGAATTTGATTTTTTGCCTTTTAACCATAGTTTTTTGCCAAACCCATAGTTTTTAGGATGATTTGAGGGCTAATACTAACCCTTGAGGGGTTGATATTTCCCAAGGAAGGTTTTATAGCTATAGTGCTAGGGGGAGGGTATTTATGGATATTTTTGGGAGATTTTCAAATAGATTGTAATAGAATTAGGGGGAGGGGGGAGTTAGGGACCTAGATAGTACATTAGTGATTAATATGGTTTGTGAGGTGAATGAAGGGGTGAAGCCAAGTTTTAATAAGTGAAACTTAACTTAGGATTTTGAGGATAAATGAAAATGATGAAAAAAGGATGTTTTACACAAAAAATGTGGCCTCTTTTCATGTTTGAATTTCATGGCTTTGACCAAGTAGTTTGTGATGCAATGAAGTGGAACTGGACACCTGAGCAGATCTCAAGGCCCTTGGGAGTGTTAGTAAGAAATGAAGTTTGGGGGAAACTGGGGAAGTTAGACATGCGTCCAATGCTCGTCCTCCACTCTTTGTTTTTGATGCCAATACCCTAAGTGGCATAAGTTTTTGCACTTAATAGGCCAATTGGTGATGGCTCTCCATTTCTGCAACCTTGCACTACTTACCCATCCTAGTAATCCTAACATTTTTTCTTCATTAAAGTGGGTGCACTTGAATTAGCAGACCCTGATCTTCCTCTTTTCTTTTGACTGCCCTCCTATCTAAAATCTACCCTTATTTCTTCCAAGGCCCCAGATTAAGCAGTTGGGCACCTTTATTTCTCTACCTAGCTAGTCATCTGCCAAGCTTGAGCTGTTTGGTCAGGGAACATTCTCTATTCTGTAGCAAGCAATTTAACCATGGCATGGTCTAGTTTAGATTGTTGGGCCATCCATCAAATGTCATTTGCAGCAGTTCTTTGGATAACATGACACTGCCAAATGAGCTTAGTAGTGGCATTTTGACTGGCCACTTTCCTGGTCTTTAGTTTGGGGTTCATTTTCACTTTTCTCTTGACCACTTGATTTTCTTTCCCTTTGATTATTCTTTTAAGGCATACCCTCTTTTCATTTTTTAATTTTTTGTAGTTTGTACACAAAATATGGAACCTTTGCAGCCATGCAATGATGAACATATTTAGCCCTTCCACTGTCAATCATGAAAGATGAAACCTATTGGTATAGGAACCTAACAGTGGCTCCACTTGGGGATGGCTTTACCTGGTGGAAAGCCAAGAACAGCAGGTCGGATAGCCTTATTTTCTTCCTCTTTCTGTAGTGAATTTTCTCTAGTATTGCCACCTTTGATCTGCAATTAGTGAGATGGTATGCAGTGTTTCATGACCTCTCTTAGAACAACAATACATATTTCATGACTTGCTAGCCTGTATCACTGCCTATCATGGGTCTTCTGTTTTGAAGACCTTGCTCATTTCTATTCATCTGAGCTTTCTCCAGTATCTATGTCATCTTGCTGTGGTTTTGCTGATCATTTCTTCAAAATCTGTTGTAGTTGCTCTTCTATATATCTACTGTAAAAAGGAAAAAAGTACTTGAAAATATAGACATTTATGTACAATATGGGGCCATCCTATGCTTATGTATCATGGTAGTGCTTGAGCATTCTCCCATTCACTGGGCCCTTCCATCATTGTTTGAACCATCTAGACTCTTGAGAAAGAAGGTATTGTTACCTTGCACAGCTTGAATTATGAATGGCCCTTTCCACAGAAAATCAAACTTGCCATGCTTTCCTTTGTCTTCCCTCCTAGAGTCCCATTTTAGTACTTTGTTACCTATGAAAAAGTCCTCAGCCTTTGTTCTTTTGTCAAACACCTTTTTGAGCTTCTCCTGTAGAACTTGGGTTCTATGATACACTTCTTCCCTTGTTTGTTGTAAGTGGATTGTTTGATTGACCCTTCTCTAGATATCGTTGGGTTCAGCCTATATTTCTTGCAGCAATTTGATCATAGGGATCCCAAGGGAGGATGGGAACACAGCTTCTAGGCCATATACCAATTCATATGGGCTAGTAGCAATAGATCTTTTTGTGGTCAATCTATCTGCCCATAGTGCATTTACCAACCTTTTATGCCAATTCTTTTTGTTCTCCTCCAAGACCTTTTTAATGATGTTGATCAGGCTTTTATTGGAGGACTCAGCTAGGCTATTGCCTTGAGGGTAATAGGTTGTTGAGTGACCTAGGGCGATATGATATTTGTGATAGAAGCTGATCATTTTCTTGGATTTAAAGGCAGCTGCATTATCTGTTATGATTTTCTCTGGGCAGCCAAATCTGGACAGGATATTGGTTTCTAGGAATTGTATGATAATTGAATCATTTTCTTGTCTACAAGGTATAGCCTCTATCCACTTGGTGAAGTAATCAGTAGCTGTCAAGATCCATCTATGTTGGCCTGAGGATGAAGGGTGTATTTCTCCAATGAAATCTAAACCCCATTGTTGAAATGGTTTTTCAATTGAAATGGGCCTGAGGGGTAATGGAAGCAACTTCTTCTTCCCTTCAAAGACCTGACATTTATGACATGACATTACAAACTTTTTTGCATCAGTAAACATGGAGGGCCAATAAAATCCAACCCTTAGGATTTTGTCAGCTGCGGATTTCCGGTATAAGTGTCCTCCACAGTCTCCTGCATGAAATTCTCTGAGGACCTTATCAGCTTCATCTGAAGTCAGGGAGTTGAGTAGGACACCTTCATGATTTTTCCAAAATAACACATTGTCTATGATACAAAATTTTGCAGCCTTCAGTTTTAGAAATTTGTTCTTGGTTCTGGATAACCCTGGAGGAGCTTGTAGGTTTAATAATACA
>APFE030521988.1:52879-117339 GCA_000404065.3 Pinus taeda | reverse complement strand
CAAACGTCCGAATCGGAGCCTGCGTGGGCTGAACTGCCTGGACCTGCGTGATACGTAATCGAATCACCACCAATCTGAAATTTCTTGCTAGAAAAGACCCCAGAACAACCATCCGCATTTAACTTACCCACACAGTCACTCACCGCGTCGCTCTCAATGGGTAACCGCCCTCCATCCTTAGCAATCTGCTCCTGGGAATCCGCCAACTACATAAAACCGGAATTTGGCTTAAAGCAAACGTCCGAATCGGAGCCTGCGTGGGCTGAACTGTCTGGACCTGCGTGATACGTAACCGAATCACCACCAATCTGACATTTCTTGCTAGAGAAGACCCCAGAACAACCATCCGCATTTAACTTACCCACACAGTCACTCACCTTGTCGCTCTCAATGGGTAACCGCCCTCCATCCTTAGCAATCTGCTCCTGGGAATCTGCCAACTGCATAAAACCGGAATTTGGCTTAAAGCAAACGTCCGAATCGGAGCCTGTGTGGGCTGAACTGTCTGGACCTGCGTGATACGTAACCGAATCACCACCAATCTGACATTTCTTGCTAGAAAAGACCCCAGAACAACAATCCGCATTTAACTTACCCACACAGTCACTCACCGCATCGCTCTCAATGGGTAACCGCCCTCCATCCTTAGCAATCTGCTCTTGGGAATCCGCCAACTACATAAAACCGGAATTTGGCTTAAAGAAAACGTCTGAATCGGAGCCTGCGTGGGCTGAACTGTCTGGACCTGCGTGATACGTAACCGAATCACCACCAATCTGACATTTCTTGCTAGAAAAGACCCCAGAACAACTATCCGCATTTAACTTACCCACACAGTCACTCACCGCGTCGCTCTCAATGGGTAACCGCCCTCCATCCGTAGCAATCTGCTCTTGGGAATCCGCCAACTGCATAAAACCGGAATTTGGCTTAAAGCAAACGTCCGAATTGGAGCCTGCGTGGGCTGAACTGTCTGGACCTGCGTGATACGTAACCGAATCACCACCAATCTGACATTTCTTGCTAGAAAAGACCCCAGAACAACCATCCGCGTTTAACTTACCCACACAGTCACTCACCGCGTCGCTCTCAATGGGTAACCGCCCTCCATCCTTAGCAATCTACTCCTGGGAATCCACCAACTGCATAAAACCGGAATTTGGCTTAAAGCAAACGTCCGAATCGGAGCCTGCGTGGGCTGAACTGTCTGGACTTGCGTGATACGTAACCGAATCACCACCAATCTGACATTTCTTGCTAGAAAAGACCCCAGAACAACCATCCGCATTTAACTTACCCACACAGTCACTCACCGCGTCGCTCTCAATGGGTAACCGCCCTCCATCCTTAGCAATCTGATCCTGGGAATCCGCCAACTGCATAAAACCAGAATTTGGCTTAAAGCAAACGTCCGAATCGGAGCCATCGTAGGCTGAACTGTCTGGACCTGCGTGATACGTAACCGAATCACCACCAATCTGACATTTCTTGCTAGAAAAGACCCCAGAACAACCATCCGCATTTGACTTACCCACACAGTCACTCACCTCGTCGCTCTTAATGGGTAACCGCCCTCCATCCTTAGCAATCTGCTCCTTGGAATCCGCCAACTGCATAAAACCGGAATTTGGCTTAAAGCAAACGTCCGAATCGGAGCCTGCGTGGGCTGAACTGTCTGGACCTGCGTGATACGTAACCGAATCACCACCAATCTGACATTTCTTGCTAGAAAAGACCCCAGAACAACCATCCGCATTTAACTTACCCACACAGTCACTCACCGCATCGCTCTCAATGGGTAACCGCCCTCCATCCTTAGCAATCTGCTCCTGGGAATCCGCCAACTGCATAAAACCGGAATTTGGCTTAAAGCAAACGTCCGAATCGGAGCCTGCGTGGGCTGAACTGTCTGGACCTGCGTGATACGTAACCGAATCACCACCAATCTGACATTTCTTGCTAGAAAAGACCCCAGAACAACCATCCGCATTTAACTTACCCACACAGTCACTCACCGCGTCGCTCTCAATGGGTAACCGCCCTCCATCCGTAGCAATCTGCTCTTGGGAATCCGCCAACTGCATAAAACCGGAATTTGGCTTAAAGCAAACGTCCGAATCGGAGCCTGCGTGGGCTGAACTGTCTGGACCTGCGTGATACGTAACCGAATCACCACCAATCTCACATTTCTTGCTAGAAAAGACCCCAGAACAACCATCCGCGTTTAACTTACCCACACAGTCACTCACCGCGTCGCTCTCAATGGGTAACCGCCCTCCATCCTTAGCAATCTACTCCTCGGAATCCACCAACTGCATAAAACCGGAATATGGCTTAAAGCAAACGTCCGAATCGGAGCCTGCGTGGGCTGAACTGTCTGGACTTGCGTGATACGTAACCGAATCACCACCAATCTGACATTTCTTGCTAGAAAAGACCCCAAAACAACCATCCGCATTTAACTTACCCACACAGTCACTCACCGCGTCGCTCTCAATGGGTAACCGCCCTCCATCCTTAGCAATCTGCTCCTGGGAATCCGCCAACTGCATAAAACCGGAATTTGACTTAAAGCAAACGTCCGAATCGGAGCCTGCGTGGGTTGAACTGTCTGGACCTGCGTGATACGTAACCGAATCACCACCAATCTGACACTTCTTGCTAGAAAAGACCCCAGAACAACCATCCGCATTTAACTTACCCACACAGTCACTCACCGCGTCGCTCTCAATGGGTAACCGCCCTCCATCCTTAGCAATCTGCTCCTGGGAATCCGCCAACTGCATAAAACCGGAATTTGGCTTAAAGCAAACGTCCGAATCGGAGCCTGCGTGGGCTGAACTGTCTGGACCTGCGTGATACATAACCGAATCACCACCAATATGAAATTTCTTGCTAGAAAAGACCCCAAAACAACCATCCGCATTTAACTTACCCACACAGTCACTCACCGCGTCGCTCTCAATGGGTAACCGCCCTCCATCCTTAGCAATCTGCTCCTGGGAATCTGCCAACTGCATAAAACCAGAATTTGGCTTAAAGCAAACGTCTGAATCGGAGCCTGCGTGGGCTGAACTGTCTGGACCTGCGTGATACGTAACCGAATCACCACGAATCTGACATTTCTTGCTAGAAAAGACCCCAGAACAACCATCCGCATTTAACTTACCCACACAGTCACTCACCGCGTCGCTCTCAATGGGTAACCGCCCTCCATCCTTAGCAATCTGCTCCTGGGAATCCGCCAACTGCATAAAACCGGAATTTGGCTTAAAAGCAAACGTCCGAATCGGAGCCTGCGTGGGCTGAACTCTCTGGACCTGCGTGATACGTAACCGAATCACCACCAATCTGACATTTCTTGCTAGAAAAGACCCCAGCACAACCATCCGCATTTAACTTACCCACACAGTCACTCACCGCATAGCTCTCAATGGGTAACCGCCCTCAATCCTTAGCAATCTGCTCCTGGGAATCCGCCAACTGCATAAAACCGGAATTTGGCTTAAAGAAAACGTCCGAATCGGAGCCTGCGTGGGCTGAACTGTCTGGACCAGCGTGATACGTAACCGAATCACCACCAATCTGACATTTCTTGCTAGAAAAGACCCCAGAACAACCATCCGCATTTAACTTACCCACACAGTCACTCACCGCGTCGCTCTCAATGGGTAACTGCCCTCCATCCTTAGCAATCTGCTCCTGGGAATCTACCAACTGCATAAAATCAGAATTTGACTTAAAGCAAACGTCCGAATCGGAGCCTGCGTGGGCTGAGCTGTCTGGACCTGCGTGATACGTAACCGAATCACCACCAATCTGACATTTCTTGCTAGAAAAGACCCCAGAACAACCATCCGCATTTAACTTACCCACACAGTCACTCACCGCGTCACTCTCAATGGGTAACCGCCCTCCATCCTTAGCAATCTGCTCCTGGGAATCCGCCAACTGCATAAAACCGGAATTTGGCTTAAAGCAAATGTCCGAGTCGGAGCCTGCGTGGGCTGAACTGCCTGGACCTGCGTGATACGTAATCGAATCACCACCAATCTGACATTTCTTGCTAGAAAGGACCCCAGAACAACCATCCGCATTTAACTTACCCACACAGTCACTCACCGCATCGCTCTCAATGGGTAACCGCCCTCCATCCTTAGCAATCTGCTCCTGGGAATTCGCCAACTGCATAAAACTGGAATTTGGCTTAAAGCAAACGTCCGAATCGGAGCCTGCGTGGGCTGAACTGTCTGGACCTGCGTGATACGTGACCGAATCACCACCAATCTGAAATTTCTTGCTAGAAAAGACCCCAGAACAACCATCCGCATTAAACTTACCCACATAGTCACTCACCGCGTCGCTCTCAATGGGTAACCGCCCTCCATCCTTAGCAATCTTCTCCTGGGAATCCGCCAACTGCATAAAACTGGAATTTGGCTTAAAGAAAACGTCCGAATCGGAGCCTGCGTGGGCTGAACTGTCTGGACTTGCGTGATACGTAACCGAATCACCACCAATCTGACATTTCTTGCTAGAAAAGACCCCAGAACAACCATCCGCATTTAACTTACCCACACAGTCACTCACCGCGTCGCTCTCAATGGGTAACGGCCCTCCATCCTTAGCAATCTGCTCCTGGGAATCCATCAACTGCATAAAACCGGAATTTGGCTTAAAGCAAACGTCCGAATCGGAGCCTGCGTGGGCTGAACTGTCTGGACCTGCGTGATACGTAACCGAATCACCACCAATCTGACATTTCTTGCTAGAAAAGACCCCAGAACAACCATCCGCATTTAACTTACCCACACAGTCACTCACCTCGTCGCTCTCAATGGGTAACCGCCCTCCATCCTTAGCAATCTGCTCCTGGGAATCCGCCAGCTGCATAAAACCGGAATTTGGCTTAAAGCAAACGTCCGAATCGGAGCCTGCGTGGGCTGAACTGTCTGGACCTGCGTGATACGTAACTAAATCACCACCAATCTGATATTTCTTGCTAGAAAAGACCCCAGAACAACCATCCGCATTTAACTTACCCACACAGTCACTCACCGCGTCGCTCTCAATGGGTAACTGCCCTCCATCCGTAGCAATCTGCTCTTGGGAATCCGCCAACTGCATAAAACCGGAATTTGGCTTAAAGCAAACGTCCGAATCGGAGCCTGCGTGGGCTGAACTGTCTGGACCTGCGTGATACGTAACCGAATCACCACCAATCTGACATTTCTTACTAGAAGAGACCCCAGAACAACCATCCGCATTTAACTTACCCACACAGTCACTCACCGCGTCACTCTCAATGGGTAACCGCCCTCCATCCTTAGCAATCTGCACCTGGGAATCCGCCAACTGCATAAAACCGGAATTTGGCTTAAAGCAAACGTCCGAATCGGAGCCTGCGTGGGCTGAACTGTCTGGACCTGCGTGATACGTAACCGAATCACCACCAATCTGACATTTCTTGCTAGAGAAGACCCCAAAACAACCATCCGCATTTAACTTACCCACACAGTCACTCACCGCGTCGTTCTCAATGGGTAACCGCCCTCCATCCTTAGCAATCTGCTCCTGGGAATCCGCCAACTGCATAAAACCGGAATTTGGCTTAAAGCAAACGTCCGAATCGGAGACTGCGTGGGCTGAACTGTCAGGACCTGCATGATACGTAACCGAATCACCACCAATCTGACATTTCTTGCTAGAAAAGACCCCAGAACAACCATCCCCATTTAACTTACCCACACAGTCACTCACCGCGACGCTCTCAATGGGTAACCGCCCTCCATCCTTAGCAATCTGCTCGTGGGAATCCGCCAACTGCATAAAACCGGAATTTGGCTTAAAGCAAACATCCGAATCGGAGCCTGCGTGGGCTGAACTGTCTGGACCTGCGCGATACGTAACCGAATCACCACCAATCTGACATTTCTTGCTAGAAAAGACCCCAGAACAACCACCCGCATTTAACTTACCCACACAGTCACTCACCGCGTCGCTCTAAATGGGTAACCGCCCTCCATCCTTAGCAATCTACTCCTGGGAATCCGCCAACTGCATAAAACCGGAATTTGGCTTAAAGCAAACGTCGGAATCGGAGCCTGCGCGGGCTGAACTGTCTGGACCTGCGTGATACGTAACCGAATCACCACCAATCTGACATTTCTTGCTAGAAAAGACCCCAGAACAACCATCCGCATTTAACTTACCCACACAGTCACTCACCGCGTCGCTCTCAATGGGTAATCGCCCTCCATCCTTAGCAATCTGCTCCTGGGAATCCGCCAACTGCATAAAACCGGAATTTGGCTTAAAGCAAACGTCCGAATCGGAGCCTGCGTGGGCTGAACTGTCTGGACCTGCGTGATACGTAACCAAATCACCACCAATCTAACATTTCTTGCTAGAAAAGACACCAGAACAACCATCCGCATTAACTTACCCACACAGTCACTCACCGCGTCGCTCTCAATGGGTAACCGCACTCCATCCTTAGCAATCTGCTCCTGGGAATCCGCCAACTGCATAAAACCAGAATTTGGCTTAAAGCAAACGTCCGAATCGGAGCCTGCGTGGGCTGAACTGTCTGGACCTGCGTGATACGTAACCGAATCACCACGAATCTGACATTTCTTGCTAGAAAAGACCCCAGAACAACCATCCGCATTTAACTTACCCACACAGTCACTCACCGCGTCGCTCTCAATGGGTAACCGCCCTCCATCCTTAGCAATCTGCTCCTGGGAATCCGCCAACTGCATAAAACCGAAATTTGGCTTAGAGCAAACGTCCGAATCGGAGCCTGCATGGGCTTAACTGTCTGGACCTGCGTGATACGTAACCGAATCACCACGAATCTGACATTTCTTACTAGAAAAGACCCCAGAACAACCATCCGCATTTAACTTACCCACACAGTCACTCACCGCGTCGCTCTCAATGGGTAACCGCCCTCCATCCTTAGCAATCTGCTCCTGGGAATCCGCCAACTGCATAAAACCGGAATTTGGCTTAAAGCAAACGTCCGAATCGGAGCCTGCGTGGGCTAAACTGTCTGGACCTGCGTGATACGTAACCGAATCACCACCAATCTGACATTTCTTGCTAGAAAAGACCCCAGAAAAACCATCCGCATTTAACTTACCCACACAGTCACTCACCGCGTCGCTCTCAATGGGTAACCGCCCTCCATCCTTAGCAATCTGCTCCTGGGAATCCGCCAACTGCATAAAACTGGAATTTGGCTTAAAGCAAACGTCCGAATCAGAGCCTGCGTGGGCTGAACTGTCTGGACCTGCGTGATACGTAACCGAATCACCACCAATCTAACATTTCTTGCTAGAAAAGACCCCAGAACAACCATCTGCATTTAACTTACCCACACATGCAGTTTATGCAGTTGGCGGATTCCCAGGAGTAGATTGCTAAGGATGGAGGGCGGTTACCCATTGAGAGCGACGCGGTGAGTGACTGTGTGGGTAAGTTATTTGAAAATGTGGATGGTTGTTCTGGGGTCTTTTCTAGCAAGAAATGTCAGATTGGTGGTGATTCGGTTACGTATCACGCAGGTCCAGACAGTTCAGCCCACGCAGGCTCCGATTCGGACGTTTGCTTTAAGCCAAATTCTGGTTTTATGCAGTTGGCGGATTCCCAGGAGCAGATTGCTAAGGATGGAGGGTGGTTACCCATTTAGGGCGACGCAGTGAGTGACTGTGTGGGTAAGTTATTTGAAAATTCGGATGGTTGTTCTGGGGTCTTTTCTAGCAAGAAATGTCTGATTGGTGGTGATTCGGTTACGTATCACGCAGGTCCAGACAGTTCAGCCCACGCAGGCTCCGATTCAGACATTTGCTTTAAGCCAAATTCCAGTTTTATGTAGTTGGCGGATTCCCAGGAGCAGATTGCTAAGGATGGAGGGCGGTTACCCATTGAGAGTGACGCGGTGAGTGACTGTGTTGGTAAGTTATTTGAAAATGCGGATGGTTGTTCTGGGGTCTTTTCTAGCAAGAAATGTCAGATTGGTGGTGATTCGATTACGTATCACGCACGATTCGGACGTTTGCTTTAAGCCAAATTCCGGTTTTATGCAGTTGGCGGATTCCCAGGAGCAGATTGCTAAGGATGGAGGGTGGTTACCCATTGAGAGCGACGCGGTGAGTGACTGTGTGGGTAAGTTATTTGAAAATGCGGATGGTTGTTCTGGGTCTTTTTCGTGGATGATGGGGGAGATTTTATTAAAGTAGAGAGTAGTGTTAACTTGACTCCGTAAATACAATAATAATTATAAAATATTAATATTATTTTAGGTTTGACTGGGGTCCTTAAGTTGAAAAATAGCCGTTAGTCTTTCTAGCCGTTGGAGTCTCTGCTTGGACTATTTAGCACGGTGATCTGGATCTGTATCTTCAACTTGTCCTGACGATGAACCACACTAGTTGGTTCAAAACGCGTCGACAAATGATCAATTATGTGATTTCACCGAAAATTTTCTAAACATACTGAATTTGAATTATAACAAAGTTTTTCCTATATATAATGATAAAACGTAAGTACAATTGTGCATTATAACTTAAACTCTTATATTAAGAGAGTAAATTATACATGAAATGTATAAATACTTTTATATATCTATATCTATATATATAATTAATTTAGAAAGTTATATAAAAATATGGTAAACACATTTAATATTACAATTGAAAGAACCGGTATGAATGAAAGTTGTAAATAAGTAACATACAAACATTGTATTCAATATGAGAGTAAAAAATGTAATTGTCTGAACTAGAAATATCAAAAGAAAGAGAAAACCTATTGCATATGAAGGAAAAGTACCTACAAAGGTACACATATATAGTCAAGTACTATAATAATGGTGCAAATTAAGAATGATATTGGTATAAAATGAAAATTAAAAATAATTGATTACTGAAATTCAGTTCTTCGAAATTCTCCAATTGTAACTATAAAAATATTTAAAAAAAATGAATACAAGTAAGGAAAAATTTCTAATTCGATAGAAGGAGAAGATGCACAACTATATTGAAATTGTAAAAAGTAATAGGCTATGAAAAACATTAAAAAAAACATTATATATGAAATGATCACAATTTCATTGTAAAACTGAGAAGGTCCAAAAGCAAATTACAAAGAGGGAATTGTAAACCTGTTTACAGGGAGGAAAATTATTAAAAGAAAATATATGTGTATAACCTACAAAGAAACGAAGCAAGAAAATAATTGATTAAGCCCTAGTGATTAACACCGAGGTGGGGTTTTACTATAAAACTTATTCAAAATTCTTCAGACTTCATAAGGGTTTAGGGTTTCTAAAAAGATCCATAACCTTGGGGAAATAGACAAACACCAAATCAGTCAAGAAAAATTCTAGGAGTCGAAGAAATTGAGATCTAAATAATCGTATTTATAGCGATGAATTATAAACCCAATGGAATAAAACCCTATAAATTTATGAGCGTAACTATATTTATAATGACAGTGGAAAATGAAATTTAAATGCTAGAAAATGACGGTCGACAAGATCTGAAGATACTTGTTTCTTCGCAAGAATTATGGTATAGGGTTTTATAATTTAATGAATATGGAGGAACGGAGGTTACAGAGGCTTTATATACCGTTATCATATGTCTAAAATTCCAGACATTTGGGAAATAACTAATCCAAAACAGTATATCAATTACCATTGGATAAACTTACTGCAAAACAAAAAGATGATAATATGATGAGAAGCATGGTTAAAATAATGAATTCTGAAAGAAACGTTGCAAATACAACTTGAAAGAGTTGATGAAGCATATAAACTCTATTTATTTAAGGGAAACTTACCTCACAACTGAAAAATTCTGAATTCCGGCGAAAGAACACCCATTGGAAGCAAAGTCAAGAAGAGCTTAACTCTGGATGCTAATAATAACCTATAACAAGAACCATGTACAATATAGTGCATAAACTAATTGACTAAGACCTAAAAAATGAAACGAAAATGTAGAGTTACAGAGCTCTGTCAACATCGAGATGAAATGAAAGAATGAATGATGAAAATGACAGATAGGCATAGTTATTAGGTTACTCAAAAACCCTAATTGTTCTAAACCGTTGATCAAATCCAAACACTTTTCCACCATTGATGCTAGGGTTCCTGTATTTCGTGGTGTTTCCGTAATCGTTAACGCGTGGAGTAATCAGATTGTGTCAAAGGTTGAGGAAACTTATTAAGAGTTAGACAGAAGTGCATATATTATTATATAAACCACAGATATTCTGTGAACAAAGTCTTAAAACATTTATACATGGATTTCGATAAACATACACTATATATCATGTCAGATATAAACTTTAGTATTTGGTGGATGATTTCTAGTGACAAATATAATGTTGTTGATCATATATGTAACGAAGTCATGGAAATATTAATAAACCAAAGTATGGTGTACGCAAATATATACACGGTGTCGTACACGGAACAATGTTCAATGGATTTTGGAATTTAGATAAATATAATTTCCTTTTTAGTACAGAAGAGAACTAGTTTTAATATACGTTGCTTATGATATCGAATAAAACAAAATTTGGTCATTGCATAAGTGCCAAATATCATCTATGGAAGAGAAGAGAACCTTAAATATTATGGTCATGATGGTTAAGAAGCTAGAATGGTTGACATTTATACAAGTATGTGGTAAATTTGGTTCTAATAGTAGTTTCAAAAGTTATTGGCATTGTGTTAACTAAGGAACTTAAAAGAAGAGCAAGTTTTCAAAATAAAAAATAATATTTATTAATTATATATTTATATATATCTATATATCTATAATGGGGCTCATTACACATTAGCATATGTTTGATATAGATCGTTAGCAAGAGTACATCAAAAAGCACAAAAACATCTCTCATGATTGTGAAGTTTTTCAAGTTGTTGCGGTTAACTTGTTTTTATTCACTTATCAATTGATTATTTGTCTTTTGCAGTTAATTGTTGCAAATAATAAATAAAACACTACTGCAACTTCACAAAAAAATAAATAAACTACAGGAACTCAGAACATTATTGCACACACACACACAAATAATGGACACCAATATTTTTGGACAAATGTCTGTGGAAGAACCCTAGTGTGGAGAAAAATAGTTCTGTAGATGAGTAATTTATTAATTCTTTAGCAAATATGTGATGGAGAAATTACAATTATTTGCCGTAAATTAGCAAACCTCCAGAAAATTAATCTTATCACTTACGTAGTTCGATCTAGCCTCGTGGAAGCAATTCATTTTTCTTTGATCAATTCAACCTCCATTTGGCTCATTGATCTAGTCACACGTGTGACCATGACACTCGGTTCCTCTGTGACAAACTCACATTGCTGGGAAAATTAACTCTGCCTCCCTGGAACTTGACTCCAACTAGAAAAGTTGAACTCCTTGTGCAAATTGATCTCTTTGAGAAATTATCTCCTTTCTCCAACAATTCGACCTCTCCGTTTCAATTTACACTCCTCTTTAGAGCAACTCGCACCACTAGGAAAGCTCGGTCTCTCTGTAGAAAAAAATGATCTCCAAATAACTCTAAAAATTGCTATGGTAAATCTCCTTTGATAATCCTTTCTCAAACACTATTGATATCAATCTATTGATGCCTTTGTATTTCCTCTGCACCCTTGCTATCATTGCAAATGTTTGTCTCAATGTGTTCTCCAAATGCCCATTGATTTCCTCTTATAATTTCTCATTGATTAGTCAACGAACATGATTTAATCTCAATTGATGGCTAAGATCACCTTGACCTCTTCTCATGACTTTCATATAAGTCACTAGAGGAAAACTGATTTACCTCAATCAATTCTGATTAATTAAGCCACTTCCTTAAGTTAGACTTAGGAAGATTGATAAAATAGCTAATTAATTCTAATTAAGGTAATTTTCCTTAGAATTTTTTTCTGGGCATTGGAGAAAATGTGTTCCTTAGCCTCATAGATACCATATGAGACTAAAACACCTATCTAAGCCACATAAACTAACTACCCCTTAGTGAGGAAGGTGTTTTGCATAAGAACCAACTTGTCTTTGAAGAAGACGAATTCGCCTTCCCCAAAGCCTTGGTCAGTATATTTGCTGCTTGCTCAGTTATGGGTATATTCTATAGCTAACAATATTCCACTATACACAATCCCTGATGAAGTGGTATTTGATATATACATGCTTAGACCTGTCGTAAAACATTGAATTCTTTGGCAACCTGATGCAACTTTGGTTGTTGCAGTGTATCCCCATCGTCTCAATCCTTTGACCAAACAGGGCTACTAGCAGCTTCTGAAGCCATATAACCTCACACATAGTCATTGTGGTCGGTATGTACTCTACCTATGAATAAATCAGTGCTACAAACTTCTATTTCTTATTTCTACCAATTAATAACTCTTGATCCCATGTTGAAGCAACACTTTGAAGCACTTTTCCAATCCACTATATTACTTGCTCAGTTTGCATTTGTATATCTAATCAACCAGAAATCATCACCTCGAGCATACCTAATCCCATACTCGATAGTGTCATGTAAATATCTCAAAACCTGTTTAGTTGTAACCTAATGCACTTTATTTGGATCCACCATGAACTAACACAGAGAGTTTACTACATAAGAAATATTTGGTCTGTTGTTGACCAAATACATTTGAGGGATTATTAATTGTCTATACAAGGTGGGGTACACATTGTTTTCCCTAGATGCATCTATCTCCCTCTAATTAGTGATCATGGGTGTGGACATGGCTCTACAATCCTCCATCCTAAATATCCTCAGGATCTTGATGCATTATTTCCCTTGTCCAAGGAAAATATCCCCCTATGTCTACAATACCTTCATGCCTAGAAAATAGTGCATGAGCCCCAAATCCTTCATCTCAAACTCTATTGCAAGATTCCTTTTGCACTCCTCTATGATCCACAACAAACCTATAAGAAACAAGTTGCCCACATGTAAGAAAAGAATGAGAACCTCACCCCCAATGATCAAACAATATATGTTCATATCAACCGCACTCTCCATGGAGCCCATGCCCTACAAGTATCGATCAATGCACTTATACCACACCCCAGGAGTCTGTTTGAGCCCGTATAAAGCTATGTTCAACCTGCACAAGTGGGTCTCTCTACTGTGTACCACAAAGGCCTCTTGGAGTTCAATTTACACCTTCTCCTCTAGTTCACAAGTCATGAATGTTGTCTTGAAATCCATCAAATGGATCTTCCATTCCATATGTGCTTCTAATGAGATCACAACTTGTATAGAAGTGTACATAACCATAAGAGAACAAGTCTCCTCATAATCTATTCCCTCCTTCTGAGAGAACCCCTTGGCCATGAACCTTGCATTGTATTTTTCAATGTTGCTATTTGCACTATGCTTGATCTTGAAGAACCAACGTGATCCAACCATCGCCCTTTTTTTGGTTTAGATACAACCTCCTATGCATCATTCTACATCGTTAAACTAAACTTTCAACCATCACATCTTGCCACACCTATTGCCGCTCCTGATAGTTGGAAGGCTTGCTATCTACCAACTAGACGATTAATTCCACTCTAGCCAGTGTACCTATTTGGTTGTCTCTCCTCTCTCCTTCTCATCCTAGGATTCTCCACAAACTCTTGAACATCCCTAAGTGTTTTTTGAATGTCACGATTTCTATGAAGTAGGAAAGTGTTCCCTTTGCGGACAGAGGCAACCCCTCTAGCCCTAGAGTGGGTCTAGTCACAACAAAGACAAAACAATAATCGATTCCCTTAAATAGTCATCGTTGAAGGCCTACCTCAAACTGGTGGTTGATGAAGTTTCCATTGCAATGCTCCAACTTCCATTTCTTTCTCCTCAATGAGCAATCAAGCTGAAACACCACAAGAAAACAACAGAGCACATAACCGAGAACAATAATGATCTATTTACTTGTAAATTCAAGGAGTCACAAGCTATCAAGTAGATTATAGATAATATATAGGAAATCGTCACTGCTTGTACTAAAAATGAAACAAGAGAAAACTTACAACCATGCCTTGATATCGCAAGTCTTCTCGGAGGGTCCAGTCAGTACGTTCCTTCAAGCATTCACACTTAAGAATGGGTCTCCCAATAGGACAATAACTCCCTCTCTATCAAGCCCTCATGCAAAGATAAGATACTCCACAACCTCTTATCAAACTATTAGCAATCCCACACTTGCCACACTCACCCCAAAGCTATCTACTTAGTTTCAAACCAAACTCAAAAGAACCAGCAAGCACTAATTCCAGCACTAAAGAACTAGTATATCATAGTAATGGCGAGTGATTTTATAGGAGAAGGAGTCTCCATGAGATGACAGAGAGGGAGCTTATCCTCAGGGGAGGTTGCACAAGAGGCAGAACCACCATATCCCAGAGGAGGAAAGGCAACCCAAACTAACCCAAAAACCAGCTCTAGAAACACCCAGAAGGCCGACTGTTTGAACAAATTCACCAAATCTGGATTGTCACATGTCATGAACTAAGGCTCACTGACAACATCGTAAGGAGGCAATGCATTCAGACCAATCTTCATAATAAATAGCTGGGAGCCTCGCACCGAGCCCTAAAATCTGATCGTCGCTAGAAACACGTGTACACCAGTGATGGTGTTGCGACGGGACTATTCATGACGAGGGATCGTCACACATTTTGATGGCTTATAAGTGACAATTCAAAAACTTAGGAAAAAAGGGTAGTCTTCAGCAACAGAGAGCATTTTTTAATCTTTTGCATAAGTGGGAAGATATGGACATGTGTATTTGATACATGACACAACAGAGGGACTGAGATGAGGACAGTGACAAATTACTGTGTAACAGATGCCCCCCAAAGCATGAAGCCCGAGAGAGTGGGAGGGGGGAAATGCTTTACGAAACCATGACCAAACTGGGACACCACCTTGAAGAACCTGCAGGCATAAGTACAACTGATATCTCTAATAGTGAAATACATGTAGTCTAGGCATGGGCACAGCTATCCAAAAGACATATGAAACTTGGTCTGTGCTATGGACGCATCCACCCAGTTGATAAGACCATATATAATGATAAAGGTATGGTCGCAGCCATCCATGAAGACTCAGGTGTGATCACAACCATCCCATCAAAGAGTCATGTATGTAATCATGAACCAATCCACGCAGCCCGAACACATGTAATATTAGTTCGGGGTCTTGAAACCCTGACCGATCTAAGTACAAATTCTAGCATGCAAACAAATCTGCTAAATTTGAGCATGATATAAAGTCACTTAATTACCAATCAATAATGAAAACCATTAACAAGCGCAAGAATCCACCAATAATGCCAATGGCTCTCAAGGTACTACCAATACAATCCACTAAGTGTGAAAAATGGGCTGAAGTTGAACACTCGTGGAATCACCCAATCGAAAACTAATGATGAAAGTCTGTCGTTAGGCATGAAGAACTTGCCATTGAGGCATGCAAGCTCTAAGGTACCAAAAGGGGTCTCTAGATCAACCTCTTAGATAATGAGCTAATGTCTACAGGAGATGATCCATCGTAAGAGGGCCATAATGTTTCCCCCATCAACGACACAAGACAAGGAACAAGTGGTAGATGGTGAAATAGAGAATCAAAGGAGGAGGTAAGGGTGTAAACTGCAGAAGGATTATACTCTTGAACATATTGGCGACACGACTCTGGAATGCGGCAAAATTTTGGTACCAAGGGATCAGAGGTATGATGGAGACAACATGGATCAGATGGAATGAGGCAAATGGAAACCCAAAACCCTGGAAGGCCAAATGACAAAGTGGATATCCCAACCTGACGAGAAGCAAAAGTGTCAAAGTTTAAGAGTGACTAGCTGTTGTAGGTAACCAGTGACGACTTCCAAATTCCCCCCCACCATTGCTGGTGAGTACCCCAATTATTTTTTGAAAAACAAGCTTGAAGGGGATAGCATATGCTTGTGATATAAGTTTGACCTTCGGACGAATCCAACCTAGTAATAAATTAATGAGCCCTAGGGAGGAGAAGCTCGAGCCTCGTCATGGTGATGAGTCCAATGTTGTTAGGGTTTAACGAGTTTGACATGTGTGAAACTCGAAATCTTTTTCACATTTAGAGAGTTTGAAAAATACACAGAAAAGAAAACTCCAGGGGGGTCCTTTTTCACAAATTTGTGTCCCTCGAGCATGAAAAAGTAGAAAACAATACTTGAGAGAACCGCTTGATCATTACGACCAAGGAGTACTTTTCATAGTTAGTGGTCCCGATCGGAAAAATTAAAAAAGAAATCGAATACATGTAATTTCATGACCAATATCAAGCTCGCAACGACAAAAGTATAGCGATCTTTTCATGTTTATATGGTCAGAAAAGAGCTGAAAGTGGACCACCTTTTATTCCATTTAACAAGTTAAAAGGGAAAACTCAGCAATCTTTTCGTCTTTTGTAAGTTGGAAAAGGGCTTAAGGAAGACTTGTAGAAAATTTCATAATATGTACCAAGCATATATCAATCATTAAACATATCTGCCGTCCCTATTTCTGCATAGAAAAAACCACAATATAAGATCCATTCGACAAAAATGCATTGTATATTTGAAAATTAGGTTGAAAACCCTAAAACCATAGGCAAAAACCTAAAATATATCACAAAACCCCAAGCCTTATAGTTTAAAACCCTAAAATTTCGAAAAAATAGCAATATAAGGGCTTATGGTAATTCATTTTTACATTTCATTTTGAGTTTTTAACCCTTGGTAAATTTTTTAGTGCATACCTGTGCAATCTTTGGAGGTCGATCCTAGTAATTCTGGTTGACCATTTCGCCTAAAACTTCCACCAAGTAAGTAAACTACTCCTTGCACTGGATTTTGATTTTTTTCAAGTTCAATTTCATGTTCTGTAGGTAGGTTATGGAAAATTTTTTGTTTTGAATTCCCTCCTCGGTCATCGCGGAAATCCCTCACGGGTTAGCAACAACCAAGGATGTTTACATGCAACACCATTGGGATTGTCGCTAGAGATAGGTGTACTATTGCGACGATCAGGAAAAAATGAACTATGATAATTGAGTCGTCGCCGTTGTTTGAGAAACAGTCGCGACGGCGCCGTAAAATTTCAAATTTCATATATTGGATGTTTTTAGCCCATGAAAACAATTCTAATTATATTTTTCCTTAATGCAGAGAGCAACAATGTCATTTCTATAACAAGAGAGAACCCATGATGTTAATGACGAATGAGCAATGAATGATCCTCAGTGTAGAAGGGCCCTACGTGACTATGGGTTACTGAAATTCTTCCTTACACCACACCTTCTAGAACAGTCAGACTTGCTCGAGTTGCTGATCTGTTCCTGGAACCCGACGAAGGGTAAGTTTGTCATTCGGGGCCAGGATATTAAGTTTGACGCAACCGAAATATATTTCTTGTCAGGTTTGTCTTGTCATGGTGAGAGACCACTCATTGAGGGTGTACGGGCTACCGGCGAGACTCTTGACATGTTGATAGCATGGGTGTTCCTAGGGGCACAAAAATCGACGACTAGCAGGAAACTGTAGATCCCAATAGTGGAGGACATGACCGTTCGCATAGTAATGTTTATGATTACGAGAGCAACAAGCTCTCAAGAACAACATGAGGCAATGAAGACCTAACTACGATTGTCTCTATATTGTCTTACTTTGACCATGTACAAGTGGGTCGACACAGTGTCTGTGAACATGAAGAGACAATTGACTAAATGCCGACGCGGAGAGACCAAACAGTTTGGATATGGACCATAGTGATACTGCTCATGCTGGAGCGGGTACCATTTCTTCAGTTGTAGGACATGGACCTGTATGTGCCAGGACCATGAGAGACTCACATTACCAGATGGGCACACGTGATGCCATGAGGAGGTGGTAGTTGGCCAGTGTCATGGGGAGTACTATTCCGGGAGTAGCTGGATCGACAGAAGGTTATCGTCAAGGATTGGCCCTACATGGGCACAGACTTCCGAGGAGATCCTGACATGCTACTTCCACCTGGTGAGCAGTGGGATGAAGGAGGTAAAACACTTGGTCAAACACCACACTATTTATGTGTTTTGTTTTTTATAATGTTTTTGGATTTTCACATGCATATGTCTTAATCATTATGTCCATGTTATTTGCAAATGTGGGACTTGAGAGACCTGTGGGTCTCACTCCTACAACATGGAGGGAGGACAATAGAGAGCTGGCTCTGCCTCGCCCAGGCAGTGATGCAAAGGAGGAGATTGCCCAGAACCTCGAGGGTCTGACTGATGGGATCCCGGATTACAGGGTGGTCGAGGATGTCCCGTGGCAGTACTAGAGATATACTATTGGCATGACACCTAGGATTCACAGACTCCTGAGATGAGTAGTGCGGGTGGTGGTTTTCTATAGGGAGCAGAACCCACCACAGTAGACACCTAGGCTTACTTTTTATGCTATTTTTGAGAGACATTTGTCTTGGATGTATTGTGAACACAGACTCTATTTTTTGACATACAAACTTATTTTTTGAGTGCCTTGGTGTGGCACATGATACATATATACTATCTATGGTTTATGATTCCTGTTTGTTATGTATAAGATCTTGTCTATGATTTATGATTGTGCAAATGTCCACCAATATATAATTTCAATATATCAGTTAATATTCATAACACTTTGCATCAAAGACAAAGAACATAGAAAGTAAGAAATCATATAACGCACCAAACCATAAGAGGTACAATAGTGCAAGGGTTCATTTTTACGCAAGCTTGAATCGTGGAAAACTATGCTTGAATAAGATTAACATGCCCCTGATAGATAATCTGATTGAGGTACATGCCCCCCAAGCTTTATTTCATTTAATAAGATGGATGTAATAAGTCTTGGAAAGACGAGATCCAAAAAAGGCTCGAGTAGCAAGAGGGAAAATTGTTTCATTGTTTTAACGAGGTTGACACAGGGGAAGAACTATCCTCAAACAACTTGTTTCATAGTTTAATGAGGTTGAAACAAGAAAAAACCATCCTCGTACCTGGTTTCATTTTTTAACGAGCTTGACACAAGACAAGGAACTATGCTCCACACCCTTTGTTTCATTTTTTTAATGAGGTTGACATGGGAACAAACTATCCTCAGTCATTTTTTCATGGGCCAGATGAGAATATGGCTCCCAAGAGGTTTTCACTGAATGGAAGAAACACACACTGGGAGGAACACATGTCATGAGGCACAAATGACAGATCAAGTTCCAATGCTCCCTGTACATGATGTACGAGACCATCTGCATGATCATCAACAGATGTAGAGATGGAACTGGTAGCCACATAATTGACCAGTGGCAGGGAAGGTATTACTTGTGAGCAAGAACCATAGGGGAAGATGACGACACAGGAGGCACCGGGTGACTAAAGAATGAAAATTGATCTATGGTCACCATTCTTCCATCGTGGGGGAAAAAAACCACATAGAAAAGTGAAGAGACAAGAGCCCCCATGGCATAAATATAGTCACGGCCAAGGAGAAGACTGAAATCTAAAGCACCTTGGACAACCATTGCGTCTATATAGACGATTTTGCTTCCCAAAGTGTCAGGGAGCTTTGGAAGGATCCCAAAAGGTTGACAAGTTCCTCCGTCAAATGCTAACAGATTCTGTGTAATAGGCACAAGCTGTGGGGAGCCTAAAACTTGCTAAGTAGTGGAAGGCATAAGACTGACAGACACACCTTCATCCAAGAGAGTGCTCGGTATGGCCTTATCATAGGCATGTACTATAATCTAGAAAGGCACGTAGGATGGAAGGAAGAATGCAGTCAAATGACTCCAGTTGAAGGAAACGACCGAACTACTTGGTAGGGGTATCGTATGATTGCCCCCCTGCTCTACAGGAACCAAAGAAGGATGCTCTTAATCAGCTGGGATAAGAGGTTCATTCTTAGACTCAAGAGAATATGATGAGAAGAGAAGAACATGAGAAAAATGATCATAATGCTCTTCCAGAGCAGAGTGAACAACTAGTGGTGAACCCAAGTCAACACTCTTTCTAACCAATGGTTGGTCAGGAATAGGCTGAACGCAGCTAGCTTCAGGAAGAGAAGGGTGTACAAGAGAAGAATCTAAGTTAATCTCCTTGTCAACCAGGAGAGGGTCTGAAGACAGCCTCTAATAACCAATGGGAAATGGAGGCGAAGAAGCTGCAAGATTTTCCAAAACAGCGAAAGCTTTATCCATGAGTGGACAAATGTGAAGAGAATGATTGCCTTCACATAGCCTATAGGGGTATCAAATCTTCCCTTTCTTCTTACCATTGCCAATTGAGGATTGAACATCGACCTGAGCTTTAGAGGACGATGAAGGATGGGCCAGGTCGTGAGACCATACTTCTAAGATCCTAGGAATGCCAGGACAATCACGAAGAAGACGGTTGCCCTCACACAACTTACAAGGAAACTTAACCTTCTGTGAAGGAGCAGAAGGTGTCATGACTAGTGATGTACTTGGAACATGAGTTGGATGGGTAGCCAAATGCTTATCCAAATTTTTCTTCTTCTTCGTCTTCCTCTTCTTCTTCTTAGCCTTCTGGTTAGTGGATGTAGAACTTTCACTAGACGAAGGAGGAGAGGAGGAGGAAGAAACAGGGGAAGAAGGTGTAGGCTCAACCTTGGAATCATTGTGTCATGATTCAAACAAAGGAGACAGTGGGACAGGAGTCATGACGCTTGGGACCACTGAGGTTGAAAACAACCAAACAAGCAAACCGATGGTTAACCTAGGCAAGAACAAAGTTGCCATATACAAAGCACCGACATTTCCACAAGGAGGAAACAGACCAGGAGTTCCATCTGGGGGAAGACCTTGGCCGGTAAACTCGGGGAATGTTTCCATCGGGAACGAGCCTGAAAAACACTCGAATAGAAACAAAGAATCTTAACTATAACCAGGAATTTTTGTGGGCAGTAAATCTTATGACGTAGGAACAAAACTTGTTCTTTTCATGTTTCAAGGGTCAAGAAAAGGACAAAAAGTTGACTCTATCTCTTTCAAGGTTTAATGAGCTTGAAAGGACAAGTGCTCAGATGGACCTTTTCTTTTAAGGAGTAAAAAAAGAATGAAAGTGACTACTCTAGAGAGCTAGGAAAAAGGTTTACCAGACAACCGGTAACACTGCATATACACCTGGTGATCAAATGAAAGAGAAATGACCAAGGAATTTCCGTACAACAGTCAATCTTCCTGAATGCTGTGTTTGGTGTGTTACAGTTTGCAAGGCAGCAAACATGGCTTCCTATGGATGTAGGATGATAACCTAGTGGGGTCTCCCGATATATACTTGACGATACCGGGAACACAAGTCTGTACTAGGCAACTATTGAGTAACAGAAGGAGGAATCACCCAACCTTAAGCGAAAGCAATAGTGACTAGGTTTAACAACACTAGAACATGTCTCTAGCCTAAACCTCTAAATAATGTGCATTAAGTTCCAATGCATTGTTAAGTTCATTCAATTAATTTTAGATTTAATATTTGAATTAAGTTTCAATTTCCAGGCCCTACCATATGTATATAAAAAACCCTAGGATGCAACTAGAATGAGTAAAGCATCTTTCATTTCAATGAACACCTACTTAAAGAAAGGTAGAAAGTTCATTCCCAAACCAAGACAAAATCAAGACAAGCAAACGCAAGCGCTAAGAAACACAATGCATTAACACACAAATCCTACACTGCATCGATAGTACTAATGATAGATTAAAAGTTTGCTTTCCAATTTCTCAAGCATGAAAATTTGAAATGCAAATGTATTTTCACTTTTGTATACTAAATGAATGCAATCTTTTGATTTTTTTGTTGAATTTAAAGAGACAAACAAGTGAGTGTAAACTGATCAATCCAAACAATTGTAATCTATGCTTGGTAGTGAAGACACCGAATCAATTATAAGAAATTATTTCAATAATCAACACCAAAAATCAACCAGCAAAACAAGTGGCAAAAACTTCAAGAAAATCAATAAGACGGTTGTGGATGAACCTTGGATAGACAAGAAACCCAGAAAAATGGTTTAAAAAACTTGAAAGAGCTAGGTCATAGGGCTAAGGAGGCAAGATTCACTCAACTGAAGCTAACAAGCAATAAGCCTCGACCAAAGCAACTAAGACAAGATGATGGGAGAGAGAAAGCAGTAGGGGATAAGCAAGACTGATGGTTCTAGGAGGCAAAGTTGCAAAAACAACTTGCATAGGAATCGTCGCGGGTATATAGCCAACAACTTGTGATGATAAGCCAATCATCACAAGGGTAACGACAACAACATAGCGACATCATCGCAGGAGTACACCTATCTTCTGTGATGGGCCAATTTTAGGAATAGTCACGACTGTACGATAGGGGATCAACGACACACATTTTTACAAAACGAGGAGAGGGTAACGTCGTCGCAACTGTCAAACTTTTTCCAGCGATGAGTTTAAAAACAAGGAGAAACAGGGGAAAACTCCTAAACGAACACCAGGCTACTCTTCTAGACAGTAAGAGAAATTCCTAGATAGACCCAGGCAATCCAAAAACTGAAGGTGCAAACCCCCAAAATCCAAGAGACACTAAAATGAAAAACAAATCAAGGGTAAAAAAGAAGAAAACATACAAAGGAATCCCCAACGGAGTTGCCAACTTGTGAAGTAGGAAAGTGTTCCCTTTGTAGACAGAGGCAACCGCTCTAGCCCTAAAGTGGGTCTAGTCATAGCAAAGACAAAACAATAATCGATTCCCTTAAATAGTCATCGTTGGAGGCCTACCACAAACTGGTGGTTGTTGAAGTTTTCGTTGCGCTGCTCTAGCTTCCATTTCTTTCTCCTCAATGAGAAATCAACCTGAAACACCACAAGAAAACAACATAGCACATAACCAAGAACAATAATGATCTATTTACTTGTAAAGTCAAGGAGTCACAAGCTACCAAGTAGATTATACACTAGATATAGGAAATCGTCACTGCTTGTATTAAAAATGAAATAAGAGAAAACTTACAACCATGCCTTGACGTTAGAAGTCTTCACAGAGGGTCCAGTCAGTATGTTCCTTCAAGCATTCACTCTTAAGAATGGGTCTCCCAATAGGACAATAACTCTCTCTCTATCAATCCCTCATGTAAATCTAAGATACTCCACAACCTCTTATCAAACTATTAGCAATCCCACACTTGCCACACTCACACCAAAGCTATCTACTTAGTTTCAAACCAAACTCAAAAGAACCAGCAAGCACTAATTCCAGCACTAAAGAACTAGCAGATCATAGCAATGGTGAGTGATTTTATACGAGAAGGAGTTTCCATGTGATGAAGGAAAGGGAGCTTATCCTCAAGGGAGGTTGCACAAGAGGTGGAACCACCATCGCAGAGGATGAAAGGTGACCCAAACTGACCCAACAACTAGCTCTAGAAACACCCAAAAGGCCGACTGTTTGAACAAATTTGCCAAATCTGGATCATCACATGTCATGAACTAAGGCTCAATGACAACATCACAAGGAGGCAATGCATTCAGACCAATTGTCACAATAAATATCTAGGAGCCTCGCGTCGAGCCCTAAAATCCGACCATCGCAGGAAACACGTGTACACTGGCGATGGTGTCACGACGGGACTGTTCATGACAAGGGATCATCGTTTATTAGCGACGATGTAGAAACTTAGGAAAAAGGGTCAGTCTTCAACATCAGAGAGCACTGTTTAATCTTTTGCATAAGTGGTAACATATGGGCATGCGTATTTGGTACATGTCACAACAGAGGGATTGAGATGAGGACGATGAAAAATTACTGTGTAATAGTTCCTCCTACCAATAATGGAGTTATGAATATCCACCTGTATATCCTCTTGATTCATCTCCCTGATCTGTTGCATTTGTTTCTCCATACTCTGCGTAGTCTTAGGAACACCTGCAATTGAGCTAGTGCTCATACTCGTAATTGTACTCATGCTCTGCTCCCTCTGATTCGACTACTCAACTCTAGGATCTTCTACTGGCTGCTCACTCTAATTATCTATTGCAAGAAAATATTTGGACCTCTTATATGCCTTGTCCTCCATGAACTTGACATCTCTCCTAACAATAATCCACTTGGTCCTTGGAATAAATATCAAAAAATCCTTGGAGGTTTCACTATAACCAATGAAATAACCTTGCTATGCAGTATGATCCCACTTTGAATTTGTGTCTCCTAGAATTTGACAATATGTTAGGCTTCCAAACATCCTAGATTGACTAACATTCGGCTTCTTGCTCGTGAATGACTCCTTAAGTTTCATCCTACCAAGCACTCTACGTTGGATTATGTTCAGTATATAGGATCTTGTTAGCATGCCACTACCCATAAAAAGCATGGAATATCTTGGTTATACAACATCGCTCTCACTACCTCTAAAATATAATGGTTCTTTTTTAGCAACCCCATCCTATTGCAGATTGTAAGGAATCATCCACTCTCTCCTAATTCCTACACTAGTATAGAATTCCTAGAACTCCATATTGGTGTACTCACCACAGTTGTTTGAGTGAAGAGTTCAGATATTCTTTCTTGTCACATTCTCCACTAGAGCCTTAAACTCCTGAAAGTCACTAAAGACCTCATCCTTGGTCTTCAAGAAGTAGATCCAAGTATTCTTGGAGAAATCATCAATAAATGTCACAAATCACTCATATCCCCTAAGAAATTTCGTAGAAAACTAGTCCACATATATTTGAATGCATTATGTCAAGTATCCCTTGTGATCTGTTGACTCTTTAGAAAACTTGCTTTGGCAAACTACCCGAACACACATCCTCTACAAACGTCATCATGATCTATGCTCACCTCTAGAACACCTGTCACCATTTCATGAATCAATCTAAGTGCTCCATGATGTATATGGCCCATCATCCTATGCCATAGCTCCTCCTAATCCCTTAGATTGTTGTTGCTAACCAATGCCTTAGGAGTATCCATGTGAAACTTATATAATAAACCACTTCTAACTCCAATTGCTATAGGTTACCTCCATTATTTATGCTTGAATAACACCTGTGACCCTCTAAAGAGAACATCGTACGCTTTATCCTAAAGGATAAGTATGAATATGAAGTTCATCCCTAATCTTGGAACATGCAATGCATCCTAAATCAGGAATGAATTTCCATTCTTCCTTGGAAATATAATAGTTCCTATGGAAAAAAGGTTTCACTTAGTCTTGTTCCACATCTGAATCAAAAATATGATATCCTCCTCCTTATAAATGGAGAAGTACTCTCTAACTCCTATCATGTGGAATGATGCTCCACTATCTATATACAAGACACGCTGTGAAGTTGATCTAGATAGGCAAGTGATCAATGTGAATTATTGATCCATCTTGTTGAAGAGCTCATCTACACTAGCTGAATTTTTTGCTTTCTTCTTTCCCTTATTTTTCCTCCATGGATAATTGATAACATAGTGGCTGAACTCGTGATAGCCATAACACTTTACCTTAGAAAGGTGCTTCTTTTTCTTATATCCTTTTGGGCTTGATCCTTTGCTAGGTCCCTTCTTTTCCTTCCCATTTCTTGCTAGGGCTATGTTTTCTTGTTCCTTCTCAACCTTTGGATTTTTTATATTGCTACTACTACTACTACCACTGACTAATTTGAGTCTAAGTTCTTCTTGAGTGAAATCACTCCATAGGCGATCCCAACTCAACAACTGGCCTTGTCCATTTATAACTTGGACAAAGACACCCCATTGCTTAGATAACCCATTCAGGGCTACTTGCACTATCTCAACATCACTTGGCTTGTCTCCAACTACAACTAATTCATCCTTGTTAGTCAAACATTGGTAAGATAGGAAACCACCTCTTCACCCTTGTGCATCTTAGTTGTCTTCAACTTCTCTCTGAGAATCATTTTCCTATTTTCTACAAGATTCTGGTATAGATTTACAATTTCATCCCACATCTCCTTCACCATGTCCTCTGCGATATTAGGGGTTGTATGGTCCTTTATTCCATAAAGGATAATCCTCTTGGCTTTGGCATTCTCCTTTTAGTAGGTTTCTAGCTACTATGGATTTGTTAGTATGGCTACAATATTAGTCGCATATTCCTTTTGTCCAAACTCATCCAATATAAAAGACCTTATGTATTACCAAATGCCAAAGTTGGAGGCTCCATCCAATCTCTCCTGATCTCTTAAACCTATTGCGATCATAGTTGAAAAATCTATAAATATAACGAATCCCAAATAAACTAAGGAATATAAATTAGGTTACAAATCCTCGAATTTTCTCTTCTTGTCCCCTACACAAATCCTCCTTCTGCCCTCATATCTTCTTTGATACTATGTGAAAATTTTAAAGCTATTGCAGGTAACTAACTATTATTCACCTATCAATTGATTATTTGTCTTCTGCAATTAATTTCTACAAACATTCAATAAAGAACTACTATAAATTCATAGAAAAATAAATAAACCACAAGAACTAATATAATCATTGCACTCTCACAAATAATGGACACCAATATTGTTGGAAAAATCTTCCTACAAAAACCCGAGAGTAGGGAAAACCATTTTGGAAATGAGTAATTTTATTAAATTTTCAGTAAAATTTGCGTTGGAGAAATTACGACTATTTGATGTAAATTAGTAAACCTATGGAAAATTAATCTTTTCACTTATGTAAGTTGATCTAGCCTCGTGGAAGCAATTCATCCCCATCTAATCAATTCAACCTCCCTTTGGCTCAATGAACTAGTCACACGTGCGACCCTAACACTCATCTGCTCTCTAGAAAACTCGCACTACTGGGAAAATTAACTCGGACTCATTGGAACTTTAATCTAACAAGAAAAATTATCTTCCCTGTGCAAATCAATCTCTCTGAGAAATTAACTCCTTACTCTAACAATTCGGCCTCTCTAAAGAAATTCAAACTTCTCTCTGAAGCAACTCGCACCACTAGGAAAGCTCGGTTTCTCTGTAAAAAACTTGATATCCAAATAACTCTAGAAATCGTTGTGATAAATCTACTCCAAAAATCCTGTCTCCAAACACTATTGGTATTGATCTGCTAATACCTCTGCACTGCCTCTATGCCCTTGCTATCACTGCAAATCTGTGTTTCAATGTGTTCTTCAAATGCCCATCAATTTCCTCTTATAGTATCATGAAGCAATCAATGACCATGATCTAATCTCAATTGATGGCTAAGATCATCTTGACCACTTCACATGAATTTTCTAGAACTCACTAGAAGAAAATAGATTTACTTCAATTAATTCTGATTAATTAAGCCATTTCCCTAGGTTAGACGTAGGAAAATTAATAATCTAGCTAATTAATTCTAATCAAGGTAAATTTTCTTAGAAACTTTTTCTGGGTATTGGAGAAAATGTGTTCCTTAGCCTTATAGACACCACTTGAGACTAGAAAACATGCCTATGCTATAGAAACTAACAATGATCCTGGTTTCTATATGAGCAACAACAAATAGCCTATTCTAATACTAGTCACATATTCAAACCCCTCCCCAGTCCATTTCCTCATGTTATGGTTTTTGTTCATAAATTTATTGTTTCCTCTCTTTTCCTCAAGGCCTTGAAGGCATGATATACTACATATGTATTTTTAATTTTGACTTTTTAGACAATATTTTATCCTCTAGCTCTATGAAAAACTATGTTTTCGAATTTATAATTAACCTATCTAAAATGTTTCTGAATATCATATAATACCTTATTTCTAAAATAATACAAATATTTAATTTGAAAAAACATTTAATACCAAATAAAACTTTTAATAATTATTTATAAACATTTCAATGCAAAACATCAAACTTTGTACTGATACCAAATTTACTTTAATAAAAAATTTTTATTAATAAACCAACCGGTAAAAGTCTTTATTCTCATACAACCAAATTGGAGCGGACAAACATACAAAGGAGGGAGGATTCATTTATCCAACCAAATTGGAGTGGTAAAACTTAATGAGGGAAGATTAATTTGAAAGTACTAAATAAAAAAATATAATAGTGATAATTCATAATTTTATAACATATTTTTTTATTTAAATGACAAAATTTATATAATTTAATTGTTTTATTTCTTTCAAGAGAATGTCGTTTGGACTTATTAATGTTGGTGCAACATGTTAATGTGGCATAGACATTACAATTTACAGTTTGATTGGACAAACCATAGTCATCTATCTTGATGACGTAACAATGTTTTCGAAAAGAAGATCTGACCATTTGCACCATTTGAAGCAAATTTTCAAGTGGTGTTGTAAATACGAGATATATCTTAATCCCAAGAAGAGCATTTTCGCAGTGTCCTATGGAAATATATTGGGCCATATCATTGGAAAAAGTGGGTTTAAGGTGGACCCTTAAAGGGTCAGAACTATTACGTAGATTCTCTTCCGAGTGAAAAGAAAGCCATGTTTTCCTTTTTGGGAAAATTAAGTTCCTCCACAAATTCATCTTTGACTATGCATTATGTAGTCTCAAGCCTCAAGATCCCCCCTTGTCTATTGAGACTGAGTAGTGGGAAATTCATGAGCCAAGTTTGCCTCCCTAAGCCCAAAAACTGCACAATCCTTCTCTCTAGTGACTAGGTTGCTTCTTTATTCTCAATGGATGAACTGATCTGTTGGATCTAATTTGTATTCACCATGAGTGCATCTTGTTATATAGGTACTTTATTTTTTTTGAGCTTATCTCTCTTTTATCAGTTGTTGTCATCATGCCTCCAAAGAGATCAGCCTCAAAAGACACCATAAAGAGCAGCACCAGTGAAGTAGTTGAGAGTACCCCTATCACCATGCCTATCATGAAAAAAACTCAACTCTTCATTTAGAAAGATTTTAATGTCACTTGGCGCACAATAAATTATTCATTCATAGCCAACCATTACAAGGTAGATCTAGAAGACTGACATGTTTAAATAAATTTCTGGAGGTTAGGATTTCAGAAGGTTGATGCATGTATGATGCCTTCCCTTGTGCAGATATCATCAATTGGATCCTATCACACATAGATACAAATACCATGATCCTCAACAGTGTTAGCATACAACGTATAGCTTCATATCTGGACTGTTGTACTTTTCTTTTATTTTTTCTTAATTTTTACATCCTGGAGCAATGGCGTAAGTACCTACAGTTCTTACAACAACCACCAGTGCAAAGTGCGACTCAAGCGAGTTGGAAACATGAAGTGCGAGCAAGCTACGACCAAAGTGCGTGAGGAGACACATGTATAATGCGCATGAGAGGTGGAGCGAAGGTGTTTATAGCGTGGGGAGCATGTGAACTAACCCACGGGCTAACCAAACATGCTATGGCGACTTGGGCATAGCTTGCTGGCTGACCAACAATAAACAAGGCAAATGAGCATATGTTGGGGCGTTTCACATATGGTGGACGAGTTGGCTTGGGCAACTCGACTCACCCTACCATCCATATATATATAACAATGCGTGGAGGAATTCAGTCATCAAGAATTCAAGCAAGTCTTTCATAGGTAAATGAAGTACGAAGAAGGTAGAGCCACAACAAAGGAAAAGGCACAGTTTTAATGAACCCATCCTTGGGCAGCTCCACATGGTAGCACGCAGACTTGGAAGGAAGGCGAGGGTGTGAGTGAAGGTGCCCGACGTTCGGGTGGAAGGCGTGGGTGGAGACTCAGGTGGGTCGCCCGCTCGCCGTGCAGAAGTAAATGGAGGTGTCTCGGTGACTTGGGTAAGTCACCCACCCACTGTGCAAAAGTTGAAAGGTGATATGGGTGAGGTTACCCAATGGTCGAAACAAGGTTTGGTTGAGGAGTTGGTTGGCAGCTCATGTGAGGGCGCACCTGCCCAGCTCGGCCAAGGAACTTTGGTTGTCACACGAAGGTGTGGAAAGTTGTAAATTTGGCTAAGTATGAAACTTGGTGTTTCCAAGTATACTTGTAAAGCTTTGTAACATTGTAAAGTTGAATGATATATTATATTCGGGTAGACTCATTGTTCAGGGAGTTTCCCCTCCCTTTATACTTTGCAATTGTGTCCTCTTATATAATTGCTGATGATAATGAATGTGTATGGGTGTTCATTGGTATAAAGGAAACATAATAATTACTTGGTTGTGAAAAACAAACTAAGTAGACTAATGGTTAGGTGTAGTCCATGAACATAAGTATTGGTGAAAAGAAAGTGTTCAATGGTGCCGTACCTCATCAAGTACGGTTGAAAGACTACCGTAGGCCTGGAGCCGTGACAATTGGTATCAGAGTAGTTGATTCAGGCATTGAAGGTTGAAGCTGCTACACAAATACACTAAAGTGCAGTTGGTATCAGAGCTGGTCTAAAGACTTGGAGAAGTCTTGCAGGAAGCTGGGTGAAGCAAGTGTGTAAGCACTTGACAGTTGGTGAAACTGAAGTAGGTACTTGCAGGTGAAGGAAGCTGGTTTCACATATAAGTGGAACAAGGGATGGTTCATGGTTGTAGGCAACTTGGGGAAGCTGTTGGATGGTTGAAACTAGATCGCAAAGAAAGAAGTTGTTAGTAATGGCAGGTGAATCTCAGATTGGGGAATCTAGCCATGTTGCGAAGGATGCTTCGCTAGATTTCATTGAAAAGGTGTTGGAAAGGATGGAGGACTTAGAGTCTTATGGGACTAAGAAGATGGACTTGGTCATGAAGGATCAACAGGATACTTTGAAGATGAGGGAAGAACTCAATGAACTCTAGAATCAACACAAGTACATTGATCTTATGTGTACACAACTTGAAGTGAAGGTCAAGGAGATTGAAGAGGCAAGAGATTGAGGCTTAGCAAAGATCATGAACTTGCAGAAATCTCCTAATGAAGCCAGGGATGAGATCGCGGTTTTGAACAGGGCCGTGAGGCATAACTCAGGTGGAGGAGTGCCTCATGTGAAAGTCAAGGAACCAAAACCTTATGATGGTACAAGGAGTGTGAAAACACTTGGAAACTTTCTCTGGGATATGGAGCAATACTTGGAATGCTTGGGTCTATTTGATGATGAGACAAAGGTGAAAATAGCTACTCAATTCTTGACGAAGGATGCTAAGATGTGGTGGCGAAGGAAGATGGATTAGATTGTTAATGTTAGTGATGGTGACATAACTTCGTGGGATGATATGAAGAAGGCTTTGCAAGCCCATTTTAGTCCTCAGGATGAAACATGGGAAGCAAGGATGAAGATTAAGTTCATAAAGCAGACAGGGAACCTACAGACATATCAGCAGGAGTTTGCAAGTGCAGTTCTGGAACTTCTTGACATGGTGGAAAGGGAAAAGGTGTTCAACTACATTATTGGATTGAAGCCTTGGGCACACGACGAAGTGAAGAGGCATAAGATTAAGACACTTGAGGAAGCTTTTGCTGTTGTGGACAGGTTGGTGGAGCATTATGATGAGACTTCTAATGATAGGAAGAAGAAGTCTGATAAGCTGAAAGAGAAGAAGAAGGATGATGCTTTGAAATCGAATGATAAGTCAAAGACAAAGAAAGCCTTGAAGTGTTGGATATGTGCTGAACCACATATGGTGAAGAATTGTCCTTCTAGACCGAAAGTGGCTGCTATTACACAGTCTAATATGAAGAATGAAGAAGCTTTTGTGGGGATGATGCAGATTGTTGGAGCTGCTACTGCTACAGAGGTGGTCTCTCGGAGGGATCTTGAGAGGAACAGTTTGGAGTATGTTCTGATGAAGATTGGGAGTGTTGATATACTCACTATGGTGGATAGTGGGGCTACTCACAACTTCATGAGTGAAGATACTATGAGAAGGATTGGGCTGAAGTTTGTACCGGTGAAGGCACAAATGAAGACAGTGAATTCTCCTCCTGATTGTGTTCTTGGTGTAGCTGAAAGAGTGGACACAACACTAGGTGAGTGGACTGGGAAAGTCAACTTCACTATAGTGCGAATTGATGACTATGAAGCTGTACTAGGGATGGAATTATTGAAACAATTTGATGCTATGATTGTTCCACATTTGAAGAAGCTGTACACTTACGATGGAAGGGAAGATGTACCCATTGGTGTTCCAACCATTGGAGTGACAAAGCCTGATTGTAAACTAGTAGTGATGCAAATGGAGGATGAGAAGTGAATGGAAGATATGAGTAAGCAGTTGTCTATGGTTGAGACAAAGCTTACCGAGCTGTCATTGGTCATCAGGACACTATCTAATAGTATCTTGGATTTGTCAAGAAGGCTAGAAGTGTTTGAGGATGATGATGATGAGGAGGAGGCTTATGTGAGGCCGAATGTCCAAGAGGAGAATCGGGTTGCATATCTATAGAGGATGGAGAAGGAGAATCCTGACAGATGGATTGAGCTTATTAGTGAGGGTGAGCCTTTAGGCTCTACTGCCTCTACATCTTCTTAGATGACATAGAAGATGGGGCTCATTGTTAGCTGCTCATGGTAGTGAGGCCTTAAGACAGGTTGATAAGGTATGACAGATGGTGTAGGGATGGTTAGGCATCAAGCATCATGACATGTTGCAGATGGGATGGAGTTTCCATGGACCTGAGCATGGGTGAGATTCTTGGTGAGTCCAAGATGTGGCAGAATCTGAGATAGACTGGTGAAGGAATAAGGATGTTCACTCTCATGGCTTGAGCATGACAATTGGATTAGCTACCCAATTAGTTCAAACATGGGGTCCGGAAGTGTGTGGAGAGACATTGGCATTAGGCAGGTAGGAAGGATGATAGTTCACAGGATGGGACAACACATGATGGAGAAGGTAGTTCTACATATGTTGTAGGGATGTTTGCAGTATGTGGAGGAGTTGGTATCATGGACCAAGGATGAGATAGTTGTTGTTTATGTTTATCTTTGTGGATGGCTACTAGGATGGGATGTTGTCGAGGACAACAACAACTTCGGGTGGAGGAGGATGTAAGGACCTGCGATTCTTACCACGACCACCGGTGCGAAGTGTGACTCAAGCGAGTTGGAAACATGAAGTGCGAGCAAGCTGCGACCAAAGTGCATGAGGAGACACATGTATAATGCGCATGAGAGGTGGACCGAAGGTGTTTATAGCATGGGGAGTGTGTGAACTAACCCACGGGCCGACCAAACATGCTATGGTGACTTGGGCGTAGATTACTAGCCGGCCAACAATAAACAAGGCAAATGAGCATATGCTGGGATGTTTCACATATGGTGGACGAGTCAGCTTGGGTAGCTTGACTCGCCCTACCATCCATATATATACAACGATGCATGGAGGCATTCGGTCATCAAGCATTCAAGCAAGTCTTTCATAGGCAAGTGAAGTGCGAAGAAGGTAGAGCTGCAGCAAAGGAAAAGGTGTAGTTCTAATGCACCCATCCTTGGGTAGCTCCACACAGTAGCACACAGACTTAGAAGGAAGGTGATGATGCGGGTGAAGGCACCCGGAATTCGGGTGGAAGGCGTGGGTGGAGACTCGGGTGGGTCGCCCGCCCGCCGTGTAGAAGTAAACGGAGGTGTCACGGTGACTTGGGTAAGTCACCCGCCTGCTGTGTAAAAGTTGAAAGGTGACTTGGGTGAGGTCGCCTGACAGTCGAAACAAGGTTTGGTTAAGGAGTCGGTTGGCAGCTCATGTGAGGGCGCGCCTGCCCAGCTTGGGCAAGGAACTTTGGTTGTCACATGAAGGTGTGGAAAGTTGTAAATTTGGCTAAGTATGAAACTTGGTGTTTCCAAGTATACTTGTAAAGCTTTGTAACATTGTAAAGTTGAATGATATATTATATTCGAGCAGACTCATTGTTCAGGGAGTTGCCCCTCCCTTTATACTGTGCAATTGTGTTCTCTTGTATAATTGTTGATGATAATGAATGTGTATGGGTGTTCATTGGTATAAAGGAAACATAATAATTACTTGGTTGCGAAAAACAAACTAAGTAGATGAATGGTTAGGTGTAGTCCATTAACATAAGTATTGGTGAAAAAAAAGTGTTCGGTGGTGCCGCACCTCACCAAGTATGGTTGAAAGACTACCGTGGGCCTAGGGGCGTGACAAATGGGGTGCAAAACATGGCAGAGATTAAACTTGTTTTAAGAGAAATGGAGGAGCTTAAGGGTCATATTGAGCCCATTCAATTAGAAGACACTCAAGCAGAGATTTCTAATGATCTCAACAAATCTTGAATTGACTATTGAGATTGAAAGAGGAGGATGGTCAAAGAAAAACTCGTAAAAGTAAAAAAATCGGAACCCCAGAACCCTGTGTCCTATTATCTAATCAATCGTAAAAAGTTTCGAAGACCAGAAATTGGGAGTTCGTCAATTGTTGGAGTCGGGGTCGTTGATTGATAAATTCCATAACATAAATATAAGCCTCATACCTTTCAGGCCCGGATCCTTGTAATACTTTGCTAAGCCAAATCTCGAGGTACACTTGATTAGATCACTTATGGAGGAGTTGCATATGAGTCAGGAAATGGGGATTTTATCTTTCGTTAGACAGATGGAAATATGCCATTGAGCAAATATGACGTCAACAACTACTTGTCAGGAGATGGGCATGTGGTAGGTAGTTACGGTGTTTTCAGGTACTTGAAGAACCCAGATATGAATGACACATGGATCAATCAAAAATCAACACGCGGCTTGGTTGACGTCATAATTGCGTCATCCCGAAGGTATACCCAAGAAGGTCAAAGGCTCCATTTCTATGTTTAATTGCATTATAAAGGGAGCGAAGCTTATGGGCATAGGGCGCCACAACGTTCAAATTCAAGCTCAAAATGCATAACGTCGTTCTCGGTGTGAAGGAGTCACCAAGCGGCAAAGGAATATCCACATGTCACCAATAAAAATGATTAATGTGTAGATACATAAGGAGAGAATAAACACCCATCTTAAAAAGATCTCACCTTAGAGGAGCTCTAGTGGGTGGAAAAACGCGACTATTAAGCTTGTGCTGGCCCCGAGAAAGCCAAAATCAACAAAGGAGAATGTTGCAAAGCAACAATTATGATTGATTGTGAGGGGATGAGTCATTGACTCCAACTCTGCATAACCACCCTGCTGGGGAGATTAATGGGTCCGTCACTTGTCGGGCCAACATGCTGTTAGAAAATTGGAAAGGCAAAAATATTTCCTTATGTAGATAATTACTTGTGATATTATTATGTTCTTATTAATTTCTTTTTTTATTTCTTTATCTTTTTCTCATCAAACAATCATAAAAAAAACATGAAAATCAAGAATACCAAAAATAGAAATAAACACTCAACCAAACCTAAAACCTTCTTTATATAATTTAATTATTTTAAATTTTTAATTTATTTTTTTCATACTTAATTATAAATCAATTTAAATTTTATTTCAAAATCAATAATATAAAAAAAATACCATTATTTAAATCAATAATATTTTTTTTCCCTTAAATCAAATTAAATATTTATATAAAATAATTCTAAATACATTAATTATATATAAAAAATATTGGGATGAGAATTTTTTGAAAGAACTACACACCCTTTCATAGGTACATGACTTTGATGGACAACAACTTTACCGTTACTCGCATGTTTTTGTAAAGATCACGCTCTTACTCTTACTATGAAATAAAAGAGCAAGAACATTTTGATGCAAATTTGAAATATATATATATATATATACATATATATATATAATTAATTTGAGATTCCATTGAGAATTTTTGAGAAAACTACACACCCTTTTGGATAGGTGCGTAACTTTTGTTGACAAGAACTTTACTTTTAATTTGCTGGCAGGTTTTATAAAGTCGAACTCTTATTCTTACTATGAATAAAAGGGTAAGAACATTTTGATGTAAAAATTGAAACAGATTCTTTTCAATATGCGATAGATTTAGAATTGTAATAGATTCACTTATTTTTATTATTTTTAGTTTTTAAAAATATTTTGAATCTCATATACATATCTAGTTGTTGTGTGGCATACCTTTCTCACATTTCATTTGTGGTATTGTTTAATTTCAATATATTTAAAATAATTTTTATATAATTTATATAAATATTAATAATTTAAAATTTATCATTTTAATTATTTTTAAATAAATAATTATTTATTCATATAAAAATAAGATCATAATGATCCAATACTTTATTTTTAGTATAAAATATGTGTTAGTTGTGTAGGGGAATCTTATTGGAATTGCAATGTTCTTCTCTTAAAATAAATTTCTTCATAAAAGATAACTAAAGTTCTCTTAAAATAATTTCTTCATAAAAGATAACTAAATTAACTAGACACAAGTAAATTTTCTGTAAACATAACTACTATGGTCAATCTCCAATACAGTAAACCTCTATATATATACTTTTCACTATTATTTTGAAAAATAATTAATAAATGCTACATTATCATTACTATTAATACATACCTCACACAATTATTCTTATTTTCAAAAACCATTTACAAACATAACTATTTTTATTTTCGAATATTTACAAACACATTATCACTATCCATGATACATATCCTCCACAATTTATGGAACAATGACCTTACAACGTCATTCCTGTAACCACCACAAAAAAGGGAATACATTGTATTCCTTCGAAATTTGGCTGGACACCGAAAGTTACCCATGCTTTGTTTCACTCCTCGCCCTTTATTCCTTCCCACATTTATAAGAGAGAGTTTCCTGGTGTGCCTAAATGGGTCCACTTTTCACCAGCTTACATGAGTTCAAGTGAAAAAAGGCTAAAGGAAGTCGGTGCATATCATTCTGTAAGAAAAGGTTCAGTCATATCGACAATTTAGGCATATTCTTCCTTCTGGATCCATTGATTAACATGAAAGTGATAATGATACCACATTTCAAAAGATTAAGAAGACAAAGGGGATAAAGTATATCCTGACACATTTTTTGATGATTAAAAACATAAGAGGATAGGGTATATACAATTATATAAAAGAAAATAAAATTGTCATGTTATAATATGTTATAGAAATAGAGATTATGAAGTTGATGATTAAAAACATAAGAGGATAGGGTATATACAATTATATAAAAGAAAATAAAATTGTCATGTTATAATATGTTATAGAAATAGAGATTATGAAGTTGATGATTAAAAACATAAAAGGATTGGGTATATACAATTATATAAAATAAAATAAAATTATCACGTTAAAATATGTTATAGAAATAGAGATTATGAAATTGTAATTGAAATAAGAGTTTTTGTCTTATTAAATTGTTGTTAATTTATTTTTTAATTGGAAAATTGTTATTTCTTTATAAGTTAATTTCTTATTTCTATGTTATAATGTAATTGAATAATTATAAAAGGAAATTTGTCATATTGTTAGAGTTATAGAAATGGAGATTATGAAATTGTAATTGAAGTAGGAGTTATATTCAAATTATTGAGGTAGTTGAGTAAAATGGTTGTATTTGATGAATAATTGAAATAATATTAATAGAGAGCCGTGACATAACAAGCATGATCCAACATAGTTGTTTTCAATACACTTTTTAATTGAGACTGTTGGAAAACATTAATAATTCCAATCACCTACATTAAATGCAGAGTCTAGCTTCTTCTGGAAAATTCAGTGGAAGTTTCGAGAGCTAGATAGCTTCTTGAAGAAGCCACCATCACTGACTCCAGAAACTTCTCCACTGTATATAAAAATCCTCTTTAGCAATCGAATGAGCAAGTGTTCTGTGTGATTGTGCTTGTGCTCTGTTCAATCCGTTGTGTTCTTCGATTTGGTATCAAAGCAAGGTGAGAGTGTGAGTCTAAGATTGCTGAAGCTGTTTGAGAGAGCTTTGTGCAGCAGTGTGTGAGAAACTGCTATGAGTGAAATTGCTATGTGAGTGGTGCGGCTGTGAGAGTTTTGCTGCACGAAGAATAGGTGCTGGGTGGAGATTGCAATCAGAGAGCCGACTGTGTGTGATTTTTGGGAAATCACATTATTGCAGAAGGAGTTGCTTAAAGCACATTGCTGTGAGGGAAATCTAGTGGAAGATTCCTAAGAAGGAGCTACTTACAGAAGAGCTGGTCAAAGTAGCCTCCTGCTAAGACTATGCTGTAGCTCCTGCCTCCTGCGGAGAGTGTCACTGTTGAATGGATTAGTGCTAATCATTTTTTAGTAGTGCTCTCAAATATTTTATGTGAAGTTAAAAATCTATTTTGTATGGAATTTTCATGAACTCTGAAGTTTATGAAAAAAAGTCGCTCTCGCATCTTCTTTCTAAGATAGAAGTTTAATGGTAAAAATCACAGTACTTTTTTGAGTGTTCAAGTTGAAATTTGAAGAATAGTTACGATCAAGTATATATATATACACACACACACACACAAGCTTCAAGTTTGTAATAACTAAGTATCAAGTATACACACACACACACACACACACACACACAAGCTTCAAGTTTGTAATAACTAAGTTTGTGGTGATTGTGCGTGAGTGGATTTATATTCTGAATTTTCTGTATGAAGTTTTCAAATGAGTAGTATAATCATAGAAGTTTTAGAGTGGTAAATTTGGAGTTTGATTTGTTGTGTTAAAAAAAAAAGGCAGTCATATTATCCAATGATATTGGATAAAATTTTATGATTTATGCTTGAGGGTTTATATTTGTGAAAATTAGGAATTTTTTTGGTGATTGGTACAATGAAAATAAGTAACATGGCTAATGTATTGGCAGAATCTTATTTATCTGACTCTAACAAGTTAGATGGTGAAAATTATGCAAATTGGAAGTTTAAGATGCAAACTTTGATGGAAAGCAACAATACATGGACGATTGTGTCTGGAGTTGAAGTTAAGTTAGTGTCCCCTCAAGCCACAGATGCTGCAATTCAAGATTGAGATCAATGGGAAAAGAAAGCAAAGGTGCTTTTGCAGATGATGGTTAAGGACAACATTATTCCACACATTAGAGAGTGCAAAACATCCAAGGAAGCATGTGACACTCTCAAAAATTTGTATGAGACAAAGACTCCAAATTCAATATTGTATTTAAAGAGTAAGCTTATTTCAATTAAGATAGAAGAAAATGAAAGTGTTAGTAATTTTATTTCTAGAATTAAAGATCTAAAGGATAAATTAGGTGACATTGGTGAGTCAATATCTAGTACACACTTGGTTACTGTGTCATTAAATGGAATGCTTGATGAATATCAAATGTTTATCACTGGTCTTTCAGCTAGAGAGAAGGCCCCTACTTTTGATGAGTTGGTAGGTATACTTATGCAGGAAGAAGAGCGGAGAACAAGCCTTAAACAGAAATCTCCCAATTCAGATTTGGTATTGATGGCCAAAGGGAAGTAGTCCTTCAAAGGCAAATAATGGGAGAAAAATAAAGGCTAAAAGCCACAGGTAAAATCATTTCAAGGTATGCCTTTACCAAGCACAAATGTCAAATCAAGTATAGATGATGTGTGTTATTACTGTGGAAAACCTATTCATTTTGCTAAGAATTCCATGAAAAGAAGGTCTGATCAATTTAAACAAAGAATGCATTCAGGAAATTATGTTGATAGAGATGAAGCAATTAGTCATGACTTTAGCAATCTCAAATTGTTTGTGTCTAATGCTGCTTTGTCAGCAAAAACTGATGATGATAATGCTTGGTTTATAGATTCTGGCGCATCAATCCATATGTCATGCAAAAGAGATTGGTTTGATACTTATCATAAGATTAATAATGGTGGAAACATCTATTTAGGAGATAATAGATCACATGAAATTAAAGGATATGGTGATATAAGTGTTATGATGCTTGATGGGCAAGAAAAACAAATTAAAAATGTGGTGTATGTTCCAGGATTAAAGAAGAACTTAATTTCAGTCTCTCCTATCACAGATCAACATTTAAAAGTTGAATTTGTGAAATCACATTGTTTGGTAAAGGATGTGCTTGGACAACGACAAGGTTGTTGCAAAAGGAATGAGAGTTGGAGGCTTATACAAGTTGGATGTAATGAAGAATGGGCATCAAGCTTTGGCATCAACAAGCATGTCAACTATAGAGCTTTGGCATCAAAGATATGGACACTTAAATCATAATGACCTAATGTTACTACAAAAGAAATTGATGGTAGAAGGTCTTCCGATTATTAAGGATGAACACTTTGAATGTGAAGGTTTTGCACTAGGAAAACAACACAGGGAAGAATTTCCTGTGCATGAAAATAGAAGAAAATGTGAAATACTTGAACAAGTGTATACTGATGTATGTGGTCCAATGCAAACTAAGTCACTTGGTGGAGCATATTACTTTCTTATATTTATTGATGATAGCACTAGATACACCTGGGTGTACTTTATAAGAAAAAAAAGTGATGTGTTTGAATAATTTAAAGAATTCAAGAGTATGGTTGAAAAGCAAACATGAAAGAGCATTAAAATTCTTCAACTAGATAAAGGTGGTGAGTACACTTTAGGAGCGTTTATCAAATATTGCAAACAAAGTGGAGTTATGCAAAAATTTACAGTACCACATACACCTCAACAAAATAGAGTAGCTGAGAGAAAAAACAGAACAATAGTTGAATGTGCTTGTAGTATGTTAAAAAGTAAAGGACTTTCTAATAGTTTTTTGGCTGAAGCCATTAATATAGCTGTATATCTTAAAAATAGAAGCCCTACTAAGTATATTGAGCACAAAACACCATTTGAAGCATTTTATGGTTTTAAACCTAAAGTTAGTCATTTAAGGATATTTGGATCGAAGTACTCACAAGGTCTTTGCAAGTAGAGATGTTATATTTCATGAGCATGTAGATGAACAAATAAAAGAAGATGAACATAATATATGGCAGTCTCCTTATGAAAGCTTTAAGGCAGAAGAAGAAGTTGTGGAATCAACTCAAGTACAAGAACACATGGACATTCCAAAAGACACATCAAGGAATCAAAGTCCACAAAGAAGTGATGAAGGCACTCTACAGAGAAGAAAAGGAGAAGGTACTCCACAAAGTAATGAACCTCTAAGAAGGTCAACATGACAGATTCAAGCCCCCATCAAGTATAAATATTATGCTTTAATGTCTCAAGTAATGACTGTTTTTGAGCCCTTAAATTATGAACAAGCAAAAAAGCATAAAGAATGGATGGAAGCTATCATGAAAGAAGAATATGACTCTATAATGAAAAATGAAACTTGGGAATTAACAGAATTACCTGAAAATAAAGTCCCTATAGGATCAAAATGGTTGTACAAGACAAAATTTAATGCAGATGGAAGCATAAACAAGTATAAGGTAAGATTGGTTGGACAAGGTTATTCACAAAAAGAAGGTATAGATTATGAAGATACATTTTCTCTGGTTGCAAAAATGAATACAATCAAAATAATGATAGCATTGGCAACTAAATATGATTGGAAGCTACATTAATTAGATGTAAAGTCAGATTTTCTAAATGGTGACTTAAAAGAAGAGATTTATCTTGTTCAACCAGAAGGATTTGTAAAGAAGGGTCAAGAACATCTTGTACGCAAGTTAAAAAAGGCCTTATATGGACTAAAATAGGCTCCCAGATATTGGTATGAGAAAATCAACAAATTCTTCTTTCAGCAAAGATTTAAAAAAAAAAAAATGATCCTAATTTGTTTGTGAAGATGGATAGAAATGGGGATATAGTATTTCTCTCTATATATGTTGATGATCTAATAATAATAGGGAGTGCTGATAAATTGATTACAAATATAAAAATGAAGTTATCACAGGAATTTGAGATGAAGGATCTTGGTGAGATGCACTATTGTCTAGGTCTTGAAATATGGAGAGATGACAGAAGAACCTTAATCACACAAAACAAATATACAAATGAATTACTAAAGAGATTTCATATGAATGGATGTAAAGTAGTGAGTACTCCATTGGAACAAAATATCAAATTAAGAAGTGATGATGGAACAAAAGAGGTGAATGAAACATTGTATCGACAATTAGTGGGAAGTCTAAATTATCTCACTACCACTAGACCAGACATTACTTATGTAGTAAGCATACTTAGTCAATTCATGGCTAGGCCTCATGAAATCCATTGGATAGCTACAAAAAGGGTCCTTCGATATTTAAATGGAACTATCAATTTTGGTATTGAATATACTAATTCTTGTAATTTTGAATTGACAGGTCATTCTGATTCTGATTGGGCTGGAAATCCAGATGACAGGAAATCCACCACTGGATACGTCTTCAATATAGGATCAGGAGCTATATCATGGAGCAGTAAGAAACATGCAACAATTTCCTTGTCATCAACCGAAGCAGAATATAAAGCATTATGTAGTTGCACCTGTGAAGCTATATGGCTCAGAAGAATACTTGAAGATGTTGTTGAAGGTCAACAAGAACCTATAGTGATCAGACGTGATAATCAAAGCACCATCAAACTGGGGAACAATCCTGTATGTCATGCAAGGTCAAAACATATAGACACACAATATCATTTTCTAAGAGAAAAATGTCCAATCAAAAGAAATTTCTCTAATATACTATAATACAAATGAGAATGTAGCTAACATATTCACTAAGCCTCTTGGGAAGGCAAAATTTAAGTTCTGTAGAAGTAAGTTATGTGTTGTAGAAAATCAAGATTATATTGTAAGCCTAGCTGAGACTTAGACTAATAGGCGTGACAATTAAGAGTATGTTTACAGTGTCTTATGTATTGTGCTATTATATTTGTCATATGGTTGGAATTAAGGGGGAGCGTTGGAAAACATTAATAATTCCAACCACCTACATTAAATGAAGAGGCTAACTTCTTTTGGAGAATTTGGTGGAAGTTTTGAGAGCCAGATAGCTTCTTGAAGAAGCCACCGTCACCGACTCCAGAAACTTCTCCACTGTATATAAAAAACCTCTTTGGCAATCGAATGAGCAAGTGTTCTGTGTGATTGTGCTTGTGTTCTGTTCAATCCATTGTGTTCTTTGATTGAGACATTGTTATCTGTCAACAAAAAAAGCTAATTTACACTATAATGCAAGATAAAGATAGTGAAGAGAAAGAATCACCCCAAAGCTATTCAATTACATCGGTTCTTTGCAATTTATCAATAACTAAGGGACTTTTCTAGCAAGGAAAGGAAATTGTGTGGTAGTGGTTTAACAATTAATGTGCCATATGCATATAAGTTTTTGAACAAAATCCCTTTTTTAGAGATATGCCACCTTCAACATAGTTGTTAAGATATATCAAATTTCTCTTTATAAGATTAATTTCGTGTTTTAATTTTCAAACAATTCATTGATGCATATTTCATGAGTGTAATTTAGTAATCATCAGCTTTTCACAAATTTGAGTAGTTTGCTTAGCTTTCATTACATAGGGTGATGCTCACATATGTGACACAATAGAGTTGAAACTGGTTGAATAGGTAACATAAAAATGTCAATTCTAAGGTTCACTCTTGATAAACAAAACACCTTAAAAACATATCTCATTATAACTTTGACTTGAGTTTAGTTAACCAAGAAGTTTTTTCTTCCATAATCACACTAAATTTGTTGTCTTATCTATAAATATAGTTTTAACTCAAATATGATTAACCATAAGTTTTCTTAAAATAGCTAAATTTATTTAATTTTTTATGTTATTTTTTTATTATTAGAAAGTAACCTACTCTATAAACCATTTAGCCTTGGTTAGAGTTACCAAAGTCTTGTAGTAAAGTTCCCTTTAGTTATATTCTCAAGGTGCTTCAGATTTTTTTTAAACATAAGTTATTTCATTTAACTTATCATGTTAATTGTTTAACTTTAGAAAGTAGCATACTATGTTGGCCATTTATGGTTGGACTAAAATGTCAATTCATGTAGCAAAGTTCCTTCTAATTGTTGGAATCAACATTTGGTAAAGGTTAATGTTCCCATTGATCCATAAAAAAAACCAAATTTTGATGATTTGGATTAATTCAAAATTGGGAAAACTCCTAATTTCATGATACAAAAGTCTTGGATCTTGGCAGAACTCTATTCATACTTATACTTCCAAATTCTGAAACTCTATTCATAATTCTGAAACTCTATTCATATTTGTACTTTTTGCCAAATTCTTATCAGATTTGTGAATGGGAAAATTGATTAATTTGTTACAATATTATATTAATTCATCATTAGACTTGTTATTTTTATAATCATTTAATCCAATTATACAACATTACCAAATTATGCCATAAAACATTTAGATGATTTCATTGTAACTACATAGGGTTTGCCTCTTCTAGTTTTAGTTCATCTCCATTTTCTCTAATTGCAAATTAAATATTTACCAAAAGGAGAAATTCCCAACGAAATAAATAGAAAATGATACGTATAAATGGGATTTCTCAACTAACCTTGAATTGGTGTTGAGATAGTAAGATGCATTGATTTTTAAATGTTTAATGGTTTTTCAAGTGTGACGGGGAAACTAAAGGAACATATTGACATGGAATTGCATCAGCATTGTAAAAAATCCAAAATAAGTTAGGACATTATGTTAGGTCATGTAAGTAATTAATGATATGTTTTTAATTTATGTTTATGGGATCATTTAATGTATTGAGTTTTTTAGTGTTTGGCAAGAATAAGTGATATATTTTCCAATCAATTCACCATGCTAATGGGTTGTTTGGAAGATGTACATAGTATAACAGGGAGAGAAGGGAAAACATTCCTAGTTCCACCTATTATTATTCAATTTATATGTTTCGAGTTGAAATCCTATAGCTCTTTTACCTAGAGGTTGCATGTTGCCATGAAGGTAGGCCATATATTCAATCATTACAATATTTAGCTAAAGGATTTGCAATAAGGTATCATACTTATTTCTCAATCATCATTAGTCTCTCAAAAAGGTAGAAAGGAGTTGAGATAATCTGATTTCAACCATTGTACCATTCCCCCCACTAAAGAAAATTAGATACTTGAAAGAAAAGCATAGACATGGAACCCTTGGTACTATCTGAAAAGTAGTTCTTGAAAAGAATGAAGAAGCATGACACCTTTGGTATTAACCATGATTATAAATATATGCATTTTACTTAGAGTACGAAAAATTAAATAATTGCATCATTGATTGATTGAACATATAACTTATTGCAAATTTCATTTAAAAATGGAAAAAATAAATAGTTTACTTAAAAGTTATTAGAGGCTCTCCATCAAATATTTAAGAAATTTATTTTTAATCAATTTCAAAATTTATTATAATGCATTTTTACAATAAGGAGAATAAAAAGGAAAAAAGAAAAAGGAATTTGAAAATATAAATGAATATGGGAAAAGATACCTAGATTGTGAAATAATAAGGTTTGAATTTCATTGAACAAAGTAGTAACTACATGTGCAGTCATTCCAATAGGGAAAGGGGAAGAGATGAAGGGAACATGTGAGACTAAAAGTAGGAAGAGTAGTAGTTGGATCATAAGTATTCATTGTTTTACATTTTAAAAGAGAAATTAATTGTGCACTTGTGCATATAAGTGACACATGGGTGGATGCATATTAATTAATTAGAATTATTTTTTTTATATTTTTGCATGAAATAAACAAGCAACTTGAGTCACCAAGTTATACAAAATGGATTGATTTAGAAAGCTCACACAATTTTTGCTCCATAATCTTAGATGGTTGTCATAATGTCAACAATTTTGTTTGTGAATTATTGTTGAGTTTGGTCTATTGAAGAGTGTCCTTAAGTTGGGGGTCGGGGGAGGAGGAACAAAGGATTTCCTCATAAGCTTGATAGTTGCACTTTCTTTCCATTTGCTAGTGTTATAGTTTTTATCCAAAACCCATTGTGGCTTTGGGGTCCTTAGGGAAGAAGAGCAGTATTTGGGAATTGGTAGGGTGCTCAATTTACGAACTATCTAAAGATTGGTAAAACTAATGCAAGGAGGAATATAGGCTCACAATGCAAAGTTTTCTTGATGAAAGCTTTAATGAAGTGAGACGTGCAAGAAATTTTATGTTGTCTAGTTATACTTCTATAACTTTTTATTTTCTTTCCATTTTCATTGCTAGTTCTACTAATAAATATACATAGCCTACTAGATTCTGCCTTTATTTCCACATGAGCATTGTTGGATTTTCTATATTTGAACTTACTACAATTGCAAGTTATAGGTGCTATATGGTAAAAACAATTTTAAGGATTCAATAACAATCCCACATTAATATTTTGTACCATTTTAGTATCATATCTACTCAGATATCATTGTATTTTTGATTTCTTAATACATATTTATTAAGAAACAAATATACATTTTTTTTTGTGGTTCATGGACCCCAAAGATTAGTGATCGCCACGACACTAAATATATGTACGAGGAATATCCACTTGAAGAAATCACTTTTTTCCACTCGAAGAGATCACTTTTTAACGGCGCAACTATGGAGCCTGACCTTGAGAGTATCAAGATAACTGACCTTGTGACCTTCCAATAGCAAAAATACTTTAACGAAAACAACTTGATTAATTGAACTAACCCTCAAGATTGAAAAACAAATATACATGACATTATAAAAAATAAAACTTGATGTATTTATTCACCTTTTATGCAAAAAATATTGACTCATTTTATATGAGTTATAATTCTATTACAGTTTTTTTACATAGAATGATATATGTATATAGTTAAATAGTGCATTAACTTGATTCCCTTCATGTAGTTGACATTAGTTAACATTTGAAATGTGATGTCAAAACTACAAGGCATCATGGATCTGAAGATTTTGATGTTGTTGGTTAGGAATATATAGGTCTATTTCAACTTTATTTCATTATCTTTGTGTCTATTTGAGAAAAATTCACCGGTTATCAATATGTGTGCGCTTAAACTTTAGTTTTAATGCTCTTTTCAATATTCCATGTTTTTTTCAATTGCTACGTGTAGATATCCCTTCTTGTAGGTTAATAACTTTTACATTTATATGAAATGGAACTCTTGACTTGATTAATTGAGATGGTTTTGATTGTTGATTTATGTATACCGTGTTGATATAGGCATACCTTAGTAATAAATAAATCTTCAAAACATCGAGACTTGAATCATTGGTTTATCTCATCGGAGAAGGGTACTGTATCTTTCTTGCTTTCAATTTCGTCCAACAGATCTCCGCCTAAGCACATCTCCATTACGAGACTCGGCATAAATATACTAATGAAATAATAAATATAATCTTTGCAATAATTAAAATAATATAGAGCCTAAGTAGATGTGTAAAATTTTATATTACTTTTTAAACCCGATATTACATGAAAATATTGAGAGCTTTCAAATGATTAGTCATTAAGAAAGCCTAAACATATCCACAAAATCACTTTCTCCAGAAAATAAGAAGACTTTAAGATGATTAGAAGTTCAAAATTGATCATACATAAACTAAAATACGGGCCTTTGCTGCCATGAAAGAGGCATAGGGTAATCCCAACCCTCCCAAAAATTAATGAAAGTAATCTCATGGAATACAATGGGATTAGGAAACTCCATAAAATCCCAATTTGTAAAAGACATAGTTAAACAAGAAAAACCAAAGATAATTCTTTTGTAGGAAACAAAATTAGAAGAAAATGATATATTGAATCTCTTAAGAATTTCATGGAGAAAATGCTTAGGAGTGGCTCAAAGTTCTCAAGGAGTGTCAGCATATGGCTTGGGCTCCTTTTGATTGGATTCCCTCTTCACACTGAAAGGTAGCATAAAATCAAATACTGGATCATAATATTGTTTGAAAAGAATGATACAAAGGAAAAAATACCTATCATGAATGTAAATGCTATAATAAATTATGCTGAAAAAAGTGAATTCTTGGACTCACTAACCAATTTAAGGGAGAATTAATGGCATTCAAACAGCATAGTAGGGGGAATTTCAATACAATCTTATTCTCCTCAGAGAAATGAAGGTGAAACATAGTCAGGGATCCTTTTAGAGGAGTGGAGGTTCTGGTGAGTGAATCAGGCCTCATTGATATCATTCCAAAAAGAGGAAAATACACTTGGACCAATAGAAGAAGTGGAGATGGACATATAGCGGCATGGTTGGACTAGTTCCTACTCCACAACAACTAGTTGACCAGAGGAATAAATTGTGTATTCTCAATTTTAGCAAAGGTAGATTCACATCATCAACCCATTAAATTGGAGATAGATCCTTTAGAATATCTGGTTTTGATCCCATTTTGCTATATCCTAGGATGCTTGCGGAAAGATGGGGTATTTTATCTCATAGAGAAGGGGTGGATAACTCTGATGTCTGGATCTCATGCCTTTGTTTGAGAAGCTAAGTTGAGAGTAGACAAACATGCCCTTAGATCTTGGGCCAATGACAAATATAAACCCCTAGGCTAGAAAAACTAGAGCTAATCAAGCAATTGGAGAAAAATCATCTCATAATGGATTTTGAGCTGGTGGAGGAGTGGCACATAGAATAGGAAAAGGAAACAAGTAAAAAGATACATATAATAAACAAACAATAAGAGAAATACCGAAGGCTAAAGTCACACAACACATGGTCAAAGGCATGAGATAAGAACACATCATTTTTTCATAAGCAAGCCAACGTGAGGGAAATATGAAATCAAGTCAAATAGAACATTCCAAAAGGTAAGTCCAAAATCTTAACCTTTTCTGAGATAAAACAAGAAGCTTTCCTACACTCTCAAGCTCTATATTTTGAAGACAAAGAGAATGAGCCAAAAAAACTAAGGGGATTTCTCTAAAGTCTTTTATCGATTATCTTAGACTCAGAAATCAACAACTCACATAGACTATAGAATAAGAAGAAGTAATTGAGGTAATTTTGTCTTTAGACTCAGATAAAGCCCTTAGACTAGGTGACTTCACAATAAGCTTTTATAGTTTCTTTTGAAAGTTGTTAAAAAAGAATCTAACTAGAATGATCAATTCATTTAAAAAAAGGACAAACTAGAAGAAGCACACATTCATATTTTTTCACCTTGATTCCTAAAGAATCGAATCCTATAATTTTTCGCGCTTGAGACCCATTTTTCTATGCAACACAACATATAAAATTCTCACCAAGGTTATAGAAAACAAATTAAGAAAAATATTGCCAACAATAATATTAGAAAACTAAGGTTTATGCAATGTCAACAAATTATGGATACTTTCATACTAGTACAAAAGGCCATTCATTCAAGTAAGGAAAGGGGGGGAGCCAAGCATCATCTTCAAACTATACATGGCCCATGCTTTTGACTTGGCAAGAAACCCTTTGTTATTTTCTATTTTGGAAAAGACTGGATTTAGCAATTAATTTATTAGATAGATAAAGGCATGTATTCGCACCCCATGGATTACGCCCTTAGTTAAAGGTAGACCCTCCTCTTTCTTTAGTTTCTAAAATGGTCTCAGGAAAGGGTGTCCCCTGTCCCCCTTGTTACACATCTTGGTCGTAAAGAGATTACAAAAAAAATGGAATTAGCAAGAGTGACAGGTAGATTGATGGGTCTCAACACAGTAATAAATATCAAAGAGGAAAATCACTCATAGTTCGCTAATGACAGACTCATAAGGGGAACATAAAAAATAATTACATCTCGATTCAAACAATTTCTAGACTCTTACCTGGATCTATCAAGGGGGATAATTGAAAAAAAGAAGATCCAACTATATGGATAGAATTACTCAGATTCAACAATGCAAGAGATCTCCAATGAACTTGAATTTATAGTAGAAATTGGATGGAAAATTTTCAAGTATTTGGGAATTCCCATTTTGGGAGCTTCGATTATGGATGATTGGAGCAATGTCCTTCAAAAATTTAAAAAGAAACCTCAGTCTTTGGGGGCACAATAAAGCAGGTCAAATAGTTTTGATTGAATAAATATTATCATGTTTCCAATATATTTGTGTTTTGGCATATTAGCCCCCAAGAGAATGGTTTAATCAAAGAAGCACTCTAATCTGAAAATTCCTTTGGCAAGGGAGAAAAACAGTGAAAAAAAAATCATCTGGTGCAATGGAATATTTTTTGGCTCCCAAAATTATTTGGAGGATTGGAAATTAAAGATCCATATTTCATGAATCACGCATTTGGGGCTAAGATTGTATGGCAACTCCTATCCAATTCCAAGGAATGGTGGAAACAAACCTTCTTGCAAAAGTATTTCTATAGAACCTACTTGCTCAAAGCTAATTCAGTTGACTAGATAGGTACAATTTCCAAGATTTAGAAATTATGTAAAGAAGTAGCCCCATTAATTGTGGAGCATTTGAGTTAGCAATTTGAAAATGGATCCTGAATCAATATATGGAAGATAATTATACCTCAAAAGGACCCCTAGGATAACAAGAAAAAATATGTGACCTTGAAAATTAGATGCAACACAAAGGTTATGTAAGACTAAAATAAAATTCCAAATGGGACATTAAGGGGGTGTGGAATGGATGGACATGTCCTAAACTACATGTAAACCTTCAACAACAATGGGAAATTATGATTTGCATTATATAAGGACTAACACATATCTCCATTACGTCCCGAGACCAATGATCCTAGAGAATGAACTCATACCAATGATATACAGTTAAAGAGGGATATAAGTTCCTAGTCAAAAGGCTCCTTCATCCATTTCCCAATAAGGTATGGAGGAAATTATGGAAAAAGGATAGGATTCCAAAATTTAATACCTTCTCTTAGGATTTAGTTCATAAAAAAATGCTAACGGTAGAAAATCTCAGAAAGAGGAATACCAAGGCCCATTCAAATGTGTTTTATGTAGGGAAGTGGAGGAAAAAATTCCACACTTGTGTAGGAACTGTCCCTTTTCCCTGGTGGTATGGAAAGTGGCATATGAAAATCGAACACATATTGAAGCAATCCATAAAACATGGGCCGACATGTTTGAAATACAAAGAAACAAATTTCCATGGCCAAGGAAGACTACATCCCTACCAATCCACTATTGGGAAGCTCTCCCAAAATGCATTTGTTGGTCAATTTTCATTGGCAGAAACAAAGAAATATTTAAAGGAGAAAAACTAGACCCTTTTTTAGTGACACATAAGGCATCAATTTTAATATTTAAGAAAGTCACAACTCAAGGATATAAAGAATCTAAATTGGATGATATAACTATTTTGGAAAGATAATGGATCAAAGTGGGCAAGTTTCTAGATCACACTAGTAGCTTTAATTTACGACAAGTTGAAAGAAGAAATTTTTGTATTAGATTGAATTCGTTGTACTTCCAATAATGGTTCTTGAGGAAAAATTAACTTCCATTGTTCTTTGATAGAGCCTTAGAAGGAAATCTAGTGCTGGCAGGAGTGGGAGGGGTTATCCTTTAGCATAATGAACAATTAGATACACAATACACTTTGGGGTTGGGTGTCACATCTAATAATCAAGATGAATATCTAGGACTTTGATAGGGATTGGAATTACAAATAGAAAGGAAATTATCCAATTTCTCAGTGTTAGGATATTCAATTATTTTAATTCAATAAGTGTACAAAGAAATGGGATTAAAAAACACGGCTCTTCCTCCTACATTGAAAATGATTGTTTCACAAACATTGCAATCTAAACAAATTGAATTTTTCCATTTCTATAGACAACTGAATGCAATAGTTGATTCATTGGAAAATAAAAGAACTATATTGGAACATGGGCCCTTAGAATTAGATCAAGGGTTGATAATAAATTCACCTTTATCATGATTCTAGTGAACAAGATCTATGATCAATAAAATACACATAAAAGCTCCCATTGTTGAATAAATGTTCAAGAATACAAAGAGGAAGACATCGAATTAGTTCAAACCTCAAGAAAATGGATTTTGTCCCCCAAAATAGCACTTGTAAGCAAGGAGTGATAGCTCTCATTAACTCTTTAGCCAAAAATATTAACAAAGTTGTACTCTTTTCCACATCACCATAACATCTCGTGAAGGGATGAAGCCCCATGTCTACAGATGTGGCCATAGGTTTTAATATTTCAAGGTGGGAATTGGTATTCATGGGTGAGGGGTTCTTCAACCATTTTAATTGATTCAATTCAATTTACAATGAAGTTAATACTATTCTCCCTCCATATCATTTGACAATCATCTCAAGGAATTAGCCCCAATTTAGGCATGAATTTGATAACCTTGCAAATTAATGATCCACGGTGGCCAAACAAAGGCCTAGAAGAGGATATATGATCCAAAATGGATCTTGGATATAATTCTAATTCTAAAGTGTTCCTCATAGAGGAAAATTAAAGTCCAAGGATTCTCTTGGAAATAGTCTCATTGCGTAGATCCTCTCATTTTGAATCTACTACAACTTGAATGGGCTAAAATGGACATTGGATGAAGAAGTTATCACAAAAAGAAGATTGCCTTTGTCTTTTGAAAATGGAGGCATTTCTTCTAAAAATGGCCTAAAAGGCTCCTTAAGGAAATAGAATCGCAAATGTGCAAAGGGGTGGAATTAAGGCTAGGGCGGAAGGACCCCCGATCAACGATCTCTTACTCATCGCATCGGAGGTAGGCATGTATATGATATTGGGACCCCAAACTTATGATAACATGATTGCAATAATGCGATTATGCAATTGCAATAATCGGCGATCGAAGCAATTGACCAATCAGTGATCAAAGGAGCAGTGACATAGATCCCCGCTGATGTGATATTCGAGGTGCGATAGCAGTGATCGACGGATCGGCAAATCGACAGATTGGCGATCTGGTGATTAGTGATCCCTGATACAAAGGGTTGTTGGGCATGCGACTTGCGATAAGCTGAAAAGTGTCGGACCCAATGGGAATTATAAGCACGATTGCATAAAATTTGAAATTCGGGTTTTTCAGATTTTCTATGTATTAGCGCATTTCCGTTATAACACCGAAATACAAAGGAAATGACCTGAAGCAAAAAAGATGAACCCAAATGGTTTATAGATGCAACTTTGGGTTATTTGAGTTCTGTGGTAAGAGAGATTTCGGGTGGGCCTCAGGCGGTAAGTGGTATTGGATGGGCTCTGCCCAATCCCATAAACTAGAAGACATGTAGCATGGCACAGGAGAGATAAAACTGCCTTTTCGGTCGAGTAAGATCCATGCACATAAGCCACCCAAAATCGTTGTTAGCTGTTGGATTGGAGATCATACAGATCAACGGTGGGCTTGCAATAGCCATAAAAGGGTGGACCCGATAAGGATATGAGCACAATTTCATAGAATTTGATATCCAGAATTTTGCACCCGATAGTGTATTTCCCAGCAAATCTATGTGTATTAGAATTTTGTTCCATTTTCGGGTTTTCTCCTAAAGAAAGGCCATGATTCCTTTGTAACAACCCTTGATCATTGTGCCACGCTACAGGCGGGTGTTCTGTAAACAATGATTTGTTTGTAACGCATAGAGCCACAGAGCCAGAAGCCAAAGGGCCAGATGAAGAGATAGAGGAATGATTACATGCAGAGAAATAGACAGGAAGCCATAGAGCCGGAAGAATGCCTCAAAGAAGCTAGAGAGAATAATTGAGGGGCAGAGAGGGAGGCACAGGTAGCTGAGGGAGTTTTTGGAGTCACTTGGAGGTTGAGCGAAAAACTAGAGAGCTGAAAGTTGCTGAAAAGGGTTGCTGGAAGGTTGCTGAAGAGTTGCTTGGAGGTCAAGTGAATTACGGAGGCACGCAGCGGCTGAGAGAGAGCTCAGAGAAGCCAGAGACGGAGCAGAGAGCCAGAGCTAGAGTGAGAGAGAGAGCCATGAGCCAGAGCCAAGAGCTAGAGCCAGAGTGAGAGCTAGTGCCATAGCCGAGAGCCAGAGCCAAAGCTAAAGCCAGAAAGCTGGAGAGCTTTAGAGCCAGGGATAAGATGGTGTTATAAGCTTGTTGTGTTCTATGTAAACTAGTGGAGTTGAGTGTGGTGCTTGTAAAAGGACATTGCCATAATCCTAGAGAGACTAGTTGAGTTGACTAGAGCTCAAGGAGACATAGCACAAGAATTTTGGGTGAACTCCATATTATATTGTTGTTCTGTGTGTTTATTTATTGCTGCATTAGTTACTGTCACATGTATTTACATATCAACATAAACGACCAAACTTAAAGTGCTGAATAGTTAAAAATAAACAGAAGCATACACCTATTTCAAGCATTATTAATTCTACAATTGGTTAATCATAATATCTTGGGAATATTTAAGCTTTAGAAGTGGGAGAGGTTCTTGTAAGCTTGACAAGAAGCCTTTAGTGCCCCATTTTCAGATCAGGTGGTATCAGAGCCTAAGTTTGATTAACCCCACCTTCAAATAAGGTTATATCAAAGTTCTTGATTGACAAAGCAAAGATTGTTTGTCTGAAAGGTCTTTAAATAGTCAGAGGTTGATTGTATGCTTGTTTGCAGACTGACTATTGTTTGAGTTTGCAGAGGTGAAGGGAAAGCTATTGATAGCTCATTCTAGGATGGATAAGAAGGAAGAAGGGCTGAAGGCATTCTTCTTATCCCAAAGGACCTCCAGGCAATCCTTGAAGCACAAGATGTTTGTTGCAAAAGGTTGTTGAATAAGCTCTTTGTTAATCTTCTTTGAAGTTCTTTTGTTCCTTGGCATAATGACAACTTCTACAAGTGAGTCCCCAAATTATTCTTTCTTCACAAAAGTATTTGATGAAGACATGAAGCAAGACTTGGCCACCATGATGGATATGGTGAGAGAAATGTATGAGGATGGAAGGAAGAGCAACATACTTAGAGAGAAGTTGAATTCCATGGAGGAAGAGAAGCAGATGCTTTCTAACAAATTGCAGGAAATGGAGAGGCAACTTCATATTGCAAATATGAACCTCAAAAGGATGCATGAGCTGGAAACACAACGCTTTGTTTCCAAAGAAGCCTTAGTCAAGTATTAGCTTGAAGAAGAGGTAAATAGTTCTTGTTTGTCTTCAAATTCTTCTAAGAATTCTTGTATTGGTTCTTTTGAAAAACATACTAGAGGTATAGGTTCCAAGCTAGTATCCAAGATGAGCTATGAAGGAAAGGGCTTAGGAAAACATGCACAAGGTATTGTTGAGCCAATAATAGTTGAGGAAAGGCCTAAGTATTTGGGTCTTGGCTATGGATATTCTTATGGAGAAAGTTCCAAATCTGTCATGAAGGTCATTGAAACAGCTCCAAGAAGGAGTTGCATTGCAGGTATTCTACCTCAAGAGTGTGAATATTGTATTCGTGGAGAATGCAATATCTTGAAACATCATTTGCAAGATGCAGGTGTTCATAAGCATGCACTTGAACTAGAGAGTTGTGGAAACTCTGACAACCTTGAAGAGCTTGATGATGTTCCAAAGGGAGCTACTTCTTGATTCAATTCACCTCCTCAAGAAGGCAATAAAGGTGAAAGAGAAAGGTATAAATCTGGTTCTAAACATTTTCCTTTTGATTATGTTCAGCATGGTAAATTTCCATATAAGTATGGGAAAATAATTGCATGTTCCTTTTGTGGTTTGGATAACCATAATGTTTCTAGATGTTGGAAGAGAAGGGTCACATACACAAAACTTTTGAAGGAAAGGAAGCATGAAGCCAAAGGTCCATTGGACAAGGCAAGCCATGTTGTTAGGAGGATGCACATGTGTTGCACTTATTGCCATAAGCAAGAACATCTTGTTGCAAAATGTTGGACTCTAAATCTAGCAATGCTTCCATGAAACTTGAAGAAGGTGGAAAGAGAAAATTCTAGAAATGAAAAGGAAGTTTCCATGAATGATGTGTTTTAGGATGATTCACATGTTGATACTGATGTGTAGACAAAGGAAAGACCTTTGAAATGGATTGGTAAGAAATGGTTAGAGTTCTTATCCAATTAAGATTGAATGTCTTTTGATTTGACACATCTATGTGCATTTCCTTGTTAATGGAATGCAAGTTGCACGATTTAACTAAGAAGGTGAATGGAAAAGTTGAGTAGGAGACTCACTTTATTGCTGCAACATTATATTTCATTTCAGCTTCAAAAGTACAGTCTACTTAAGTGAAAGTTGAAGGATGAAACGCATGCATGAGAATGATATGCATGAACACAGGGATGTTGATGATTTCCTTGTATTTAAATATGTATGTGTAATTAACCTACAGGGTTGATTGCTTTGGCATGCATGTAATGAAATATTGACTTGAGAAAAGTTGATTTGGTCTCCAATATGGAGATGATGATGAAGTGTTTCATCTTTTGAAAAAGAGTCTTAGAGGTCTTTTTCTACATGCTTGACTTTAAGGGTCATTTGTTTTAAAGGCATGTTTTGTGGGCATGTTATCTAGTCCATCATTTGTATGTAGGTGAAAGACATGGAGGTGTTCAAAAGATGTGAAAATCTGTTTCTCTGGTTGAAGCAGGAGTTTAGGCCATCCAATTGTTGTCTATATTTCTGTTGTTGTTAACAATTGTCGTTGATAGCTTGTCAAATAGGTACAAATGAAAATTTTGTGAAGCAGATGCAACTTCACATTTGTTTGATCCAACTTGGATCAATGATCAAGGAAAAGAAGTTCAAACTACCTTCTGTGAAAATCTCAGCAGGAGTTCTGCATGAAGTCAAGGAGGAAAACAGTTCTTCCCAAGAGGACTAGCACATCCAGGAAGGAGAGTGGTCAAAGTTTTTGGCTCAGAGGCACTATGCAAGAAAAGTGTATGGAGACCAAAAGAAGAGGGTGAGGTACTCTCATTTACTGTTCAGATCAATATATCAATCTTTTGGAGACCAAAAGTTCTTTTAGTGGGAGGGCATGATTCAAAATGGATCTTGGATAGACTTCTAAGTCTAAACTGTTCCTCATAGAGGAAAATGAAATTCCAAGGATGTTATTGGAAATAGTCCCATTGCGTAGATCCTTTCATTCTGAATCTACAACAATTTGAATGGGCTAAAATGGACTTCAGATGAAGAAGTTATCGCAGAAAGAAGATTGCCTTTGTCCTTTGAAAAAGGAGGTATTTCTTCTAGAAATGGCCTAAAAGGCTCCTTAAGGAAATTTCATTGCAAATGTGTAAAGGGGTGGACCTAAGGCTAGGGTGGGAGGACCCCCGATCAACAATCTCTCACTCATTGCATCCAAGGCAAGCATGTATGCGATATCAGGACCCCGGACTTATGATAATGCGATTGCGGTAATGTGATTATGCAATTGCGATAATTGGTGATTGGAGCGATCGATCGATTGGTGATTGGAGGAGTAGGGACATAGACCCCTACCGATGCGATATGTGAGGTGCGATATCAGTGGTTGGCAGATCGACGAATCGACAGATCGGCAATTGGGTGATCGGTGATCCCCGATACAAAGGGCCATTGGGCACACAACTTGTGATAAGCCGATAAGGGACGGGCTCGATGGGAATTATAAGCCCGATTGCATAAAATTTGAAATCTGGGTTTTTCTAATTTTTTGTATATTAGCGCATTTTCGATATAAAACCAAATACAAAGGAAATGACCCGAAGCGATAAAGTCGGACCTAAAAGGTTTATAGATGCAGCTATGGGTTATTTGAGTTCTGTGGTAAGCGGGATTTTGGGCAGGCCTCATGCGGCAAGTGGTATTGGATGAGCTCTACACAATCCCATACACTGGCTGACACGTGGCATGGCGCAGGAGAGAGAAAGCCACCTTTTCGGGCAATTAATCTCTGTGCACATAAGCCACCTGAAATGACTATCAGCTGTTGGATCGGAGATCACGCAGATCAATGGTGGGCTTGTGACAACCATAAAAGGGTGGACCCGATAGGGATATGAGTGCGATTTATTTTGCCCCCGATAATGTATTTCCCGGTAAATCTCTATGTATTGAAATTTTGTTCCATTTTCGGGTTTTTACCTGAAGCAAGGCCTAGATTCCTTTGTAACAACCCCTAATCATTGTGCCACGCTATAAGTGGGTGTTTTGTAAATAATGATGCATTTCTAATGTGCAGAGCCATAGAGCCAGAAGCCAGAGGGCTAGATGAAGAGACAGAGGAATGATTACGCATAGAGAAATGGACAGGAAGTCACAGAGCTGGAAGAATGCGTCAAAGAAGGTAGAGAGCACGATTGAGGGGTAGAGCAGGAGGCACAGTTAGTTGAGGGTGTTTTTGGAATTGCTTGGAGGTTGAGTGAAAAACCAAAGAGCTGAAAGTTACTGAAAAGGTTCACTGGAAGGTTGTTGAAGAGTCGCTTGGAGGTCAAGCAAATTACAGAGGCACACAGAGGCCGAGAGAGAGCTCAGAGAAGCCAGAGTGAGAGCGAGAGTGAGAGCCAGAGCCAGAGCTAGAGCCATGAGCCAAAGCCAAGAGCTAGAGCAAAAGCCAGAGCCAGAGCCAGAGCTGAGAACCAGAGCAAGAGCCAAAGCCAAAAAGCCAGAGAGCTTCAGAGCCAAGGATAATATGGTGTTATAAGCCCATTGTGTTTTATGTAAAATAGTGGAGTTGAGCGTGGAGCTTGTAAAAGGAATTTTCCATAATCCCAAAGAGCCTAGTTGAGTTGACTAGAGCTCAAGGAGCCGTAGCCCAAGAGTTTTGGGTGAACTCCATATTATATTGTTGTTCTGTATGTTTGTTTTATTGCTACATTTGTTACTGTCACATGTATTTACATGTTAGCATAAACAACCGAACTTAAAGCACTTAACAGTGGAAAATAAACACAAGCATACACCTATTGCAAGCATTATTAATTCTGCAATTGGTTAATCATAATATCTTGGGAATATTTAAGCTTTGGAAGTGGGAGAGGTTCTTGTAAGCTTGACAAGAAGCCTTTAGTGCCCCATTTTCAGATCAATATATATATATATATATTATATATATATATATATATATATATATATATATATATATATATATAATAATATATATATATATATATATAATATATATATATATATATAATATGGCTTGGCACTATCCACTATAAAAATTGCTCTATATTATTGAGGAGTGTTTACAAATGCGAGCAGTGGTGGCTTTCAACTCCTGGAATTTAATCGAAGTGTGGTGCAAAAAAGACATCTCATGACAGATTTAGGGACATCATTCGATGGGGACAAGCAAGCTAAATTGAATTTTCTCTTGGAAATATAGTTGGAGTCAGTGGAATGGTTCCTGAACACCCGAAAACAAAGGAGTTTTGCAAAGGAAAAGGAGAAGAAGATGTATCCACTATTAATGTACACCAAATATAAATTGATGTAGAGTAAGATTGAAAAATTTCAAGCCTAGATTCGAACAAAATTGGAAGTCATGGACACTAGATTGGCAGAGGTTGAGGAAAACTTAAAAAACAAAGCAAAGTTTTCTTTGGAAGATGTTGAGACTAGTGAGGGACTAGTGAAGAAAAAGGCTAAAAAAGGTTGGAGGCAGCCACAACAGGATATGAGATAAAAAAAATTAGCTGCAAGGAGAAGTTGATGAAGTAGGACCTCCATCTGCTAGATAAATTATCACACTTTGAACTCTTTTGATATTATGTAGGTATATGTTTTTATTAGGATTTTTTTGTAAAGAATATAGCAAACATTTGTTTATAATAGTCAATAGAAATTGTCATAAGTATAAACTATCAATATTTTAGACTATTGAATGTGGTATAATTTTAGAACATGAAGAATTATGTAAGGGTTTTGGACTAAAAACTAGATTTTCATTTGAATACCAATTCCCACTAGTTCCTTTGAAAAGAGAAAAAGAAATATTATTTTTTTTCTAGAAAATAAATATAAAGGAAGATTAAAAGACAAAATTGCGAAATAATTAAAAAAAAAAAAAGAATAACCCAAATAATAAAATGCATTGAAACAAAACACAGACCCCCTAAACAAACAATAATTGAAAATATATATTTAAGAAATAAAAAAATAACTAACATTAAAATATATTAAATATATTAAGAGTGAAGCTAGGGGTAATGTTAGAATGTCTACATTTTCTTAAAATTTTATTTTAGTTATATATAATATATATATAAATAATGTTTACTAGTTTATGTGAGCTCTAATATTACTTGCATGCATGATTCGCTGTGACCTAGGGGAATTTAAATTGTCAAAATCACCTAGGGATCACACCTAGCCTTGGCCACACCAACCCTTAACATGGTTGAATTTTTTCTCATGGAGTTTTGAACTAGTGACCTTTACACCATGGAATGCCTTAATAGAACGTTGTCACCTTCTAGAGTCTTGTATGATTTGTTTTTGAAATATATGTAAGTTTTTACCTTTTTTTTAAAATTTCCCTTAAGTATATCTTATTTTATTTTTTTTGTATTTTTTAAAATTTAAAATTTAAAATTTAAATTATTCTTTTAAGAAGTCTTTTCCTAATTAATTCACTTAATTTTTTTCCTTATTTAAAAAAATGGTTTTTTTAAAGTTTTTTAATAATAAAAGGTTTATTCTTTCTTTCTCTTTTAAAGAAATATTACAAATTTTCTCTCAATTTTTTTTTTTACTGTAAATCATTAAAAATAATCAATTAATGATTAGAAAAAAATCATGCAATATTACTTTTAGATTTAGAGTTGATTTTATGATTTTTATTTTCAAGCGTAACAATTATCAAGGCCTTAATGTTAATGAAACTTGAAAATTACTTAAACAAAAAAAACTTAAAAAGGAAGAAGAAATAAAGGCAGACAAGTTTTAGGTGTTGATATTATGGTTTTTCATATTCATGATATTTGATTTTTTTAATGCCATGGTCGAAAAATGTTGGAATTTTAAACCTCAAAGATGAGTGATGCTACATCACTACTTTTGTATTTTGGAGTGTTTTCTCATGTCTTTTGTAGTCATAATATTTTGTTTTTAATGCCAAGTTTTTTCCTTGCAGAAAAAACCCATAATTTCTATTAATAATAACAAAAATTCCACTTTATAAACACATCAAGTGTGTATACAACATAGATCCCAATAGGAGGATCAATAAAAGTGAAAAATAGAACTGGATATTGACATGTGGGGATGACATACAATGCCTCACTAAAAATAATAAATAATTAAATATGTACATAGAGTTATGGCTTACTAGTGCAAAGATTTTCTCTTTCTCCTTTATGTCTATGCACTTTTTTCCAACCATCCAAGTTTGGTTCAACAAGAACCAAAGCCAAATTTGTTCTCTCGTGAGGAACCTCCTTGTCAAAGTCAGAACATTCTAATACATGTGCTCTTTTGTAGCCTTGAGATCCATATTGAGTCGTTATTAGAGTTTTTGGGTTCCTTTTCAACCTGAAGCCCTAGATCGGTGGAATGTGTATTATGGTGCCCCCTTCTTGGGTATCATCCTACAATTCCTTTCCACTTGTTCCATCGTGGCCAATGTGGGTTTCTTTTTTATCCTCTTTGTCATTCTCTGAGTGGGCTGGTTCTCAAAACTGCCATCCTTTTCATCTGTTTGTTGGATTTTTCTTCTTGTTAGGGATCTCCTTTGCTTGGGAACACAATTGTTGTAAATGATATGTCTGATAGAAAATAAAACACCTAAATGTCATATTTTCATAGTCTAAAAGTTGTGACCAACAAAATTTTTGATGTTTCAAATTTATTTCGTTAGGAAGTCATTCGCTGAGATTTATCTCCACACATATTCTGGCATATGTGAAGATACCTGTTGGGTCCCTATAATACTAGTGATTACCCCATTACTATTGTAGTTATACCCCTTATTAATATTGTTGTGCCCCTATTGCCCCCATATTGTTATTATTGTGCCCCATAGAATCCCTTTATTATTATTTTTGTGGCTTTATATATTATTGTTAGGTCGGCTGGTTTATATTGTGACTCCTTAGACTCCTATATATAGAAAGGAGGTTTTGTCATTTGAATCATCCAAGAATTGTTCATTTATGTAATGTAGAGGAGGTTGCCCCCTTGAAGAGGCTGAATTCTAAGGCGTTGATATATCTTTTCTATCTTTTCTTGAGCTGGTGTCATAACATTTGGTATCAGAGCTTTGGATTCTAGGGTTTCGCTGCTCCAAACAAGTCATCGTGGCATTTTCGCTATAACTTTTTTTCTGTGACGTTTCAGAAGTCGCAAAAAAAAACCCATTTGAGAAGACTTGGCGCGGAACTTTGGGTCTAAATTTTAGAGTGTTTCGCAGGATATTCTCGGAGATATGATCTGAGGAAGTTCGCCTTTTTGCAGACTCCTGAATTACACTCAAAACAGGTGACCTGGGGAAAATCGTCATAACTTTCTTTTTGAGCATCGGATTGAAATTTCGTAAGAAGTTAAAGAAAGAGGACGGACTGTAGTTTTCATTTATATATTTTTCAGAGTCAAAGGTTGAAACAGTGACACGTGGCATGTCATACAAGTTCTCTCTACTGAATTAGTCTATAATCAGGTCACTGTGGGAGATTTGGCATAACTCTTCATTGGAGAATCTAATTGGGGTTAGACTGGTGACATTGGAAAGAGGACAAAGAGGACTACTGCAGGTCGAAATTTCAGAACTTAAAGATCTGAAAATACATAGTTACAGTCATTTCAAGATCGTGCTCCTAAAATCAAGAAAAAGCAAGATGAGGAAGTTTGATGGCAAGGATCCGGTAAATTGGATACGTCAGATGGAGCAATATTTTGATCTACATGGTGTACAAATGTTACAAAAGGTATGTATTGCATCTTCATATTTAGAACTGGATCAATTTTTATGGTATAAAGGGCTTTGTTCTCGTAAAATACTTGTTACGTGGTCAATTTTCACGGAGGAAATGATAGCACATTATGAGGATACAAAGAGCAACACCTTCTTTAGAGCAACACCACAACAATTGGAAAGAGAAAAAGGGCTTTGTGACATATTGGAAAGCAAAATTATGAAACATACCTTTCACAACTATAAAGATGGAAGTGTTGTTTCTCCTAGCATTCCACAACCTACAAGGGTTACACCACAAATTGGAAGAAAAAAGAGAAAAAGGGCTTTGTTACAATTGTGATAGCAAATGCACTAAAGGTCATAAGTGTGCTGAGAAGAAATTATTTTACATAGAATATGAAGAGGAGAAAGAAAAGGATCAAGAACCATCAAAACAAGAGGATATACACCAGGACCCCACCCCAGAGAAAGAAGAAATGAATCATACCATATCTTGTAAAGCATTGGCAAGAATTACCACTCCTCAAACTCTCAAGATAGAAGGACATATGAAGAAGAAAATGGTGCCAGAAGTGAAAGATCACGTTGAGAAAGAATTGAGAAAAGAACTTGCAAAGAAAGATGCCGAATGCAAAGCTGCCATTTCTCAAATACACAGACAACTGCAGGACGCGGAGAAACAATTGAATTATGAAATTTCCGCGAAAGAAGAGGAGTGTAGAGCAGTTAATCTTGATCGAAAGAATTTGGAGGCAACTGTTTTGCAGTTGAAAGATAAAATTGAAGAGATATTTGCAGACTTAGAGGTAACCGCTAAATCTGCGAAATGTGAAAAGGAAGTGCTTTTATCCCAGATTATAGCAGCCAAAAAAGAGACTGACCAAATCACCAGCAGTAGCCAAATAGCAGAGGATGCTTGGAATTTGGAGAAGGAGAAAATGCTGAGCAGGGTTGCAGAACTAGAAGCTAACCTTGAGTTGATGTCCAGCGAGAAAGGTTCACTGAGCGAGACAAACAGAGAGCTAAGGACTGAAGCAGAATCTTTGAAGGCCCAATTGGTATCAGAAATTGAATATGCAAGGAAAATGAATGAAGAATTCAAGAAGGCTGAGAAAGAATTGAGAGAACTTGGAAAGAAGGACAGGGATGACCAGGTTGCGATTTCTCAAACACTCAAACAATTGCAGGGTGCTGAAGAAAGATTCAATACCGAAATTTCCGCTAAAGAAGAGGAGTGTAGAGCAGTTAACCTTGATAAAAAGAATCTGGAGGATAATGTTTTGCAGTTGAAGAATCAAATTCAAGCGAGATCTTCAGAATTAGAGGCAACCGATAAAGCTCGGAAATTGGAAAAGGATCTGCTTTTATCACAGATCGTAGCAGCCAAAAAGGAGACGGCCGAGATCACTAGAATTAGCCAAATAGCACAGGAAACTTGGAATGTGGAGAAGGAGAAAATGTTGAGCAAGCTTGCAGAGCTAGAAATGAACCTTGCGTTCATGGCTAGCGAGAAAGGGTCACTGAACGAGACAAATAGAGAGCTAAAGACAGAGGCGGAGTCGCTGAAGGCCCAGTTCCTATCAGAAATTGAGTCTGCAAGGAAAATGACTGATGAATGGAAGGAGGCCGAGAAACAATTGAGAGAAGAACTTATAAAGAAGGATGACGAATACAAATCTGCGATTTCTCAAGCAGTCAAAGAATTGCAGGAAGCCAAGGGAAAGATTCAATACCGAAATTTCCGCTAAAGAAGAGGAGTGTAGAGCAGTTAACCTTGATAAAAAGAATCTGGAGGATAATGTTTTGCAGTTGAAGAATCAAATTCAAGCGAGATCTTCAGAATTAGAGGCAACCGA
>APFE030521988.1:4322-42896 GCA_000404065.3 Pinus taeda | reverse complement strand
AAAATCATATTAGAACCTAGAGCAATCACAGAAACAAGAACCCAACAACTACAAAATCGATCAATTTCAGAGTATCTTATCAAGTGGAAGAACTTACCCACTAAATATTCTACATAGGAGGACAATAATTTTATACATAAGCATCAAGAACTACTCAAGCATTGAGGACAACACCTTTTTAAGGAGAGGGGTATGCTAGGTTGCTATAATACTAGTGTAACCCCTTATTGTTATTAGTACAACCCCCTTATTATATTGTTGTGCCCATGTAGTCCCCATATAGTTATTATTGTGCCCCATAGAAACCCACTATTGTTATTATTGTGCCCTTATATTATTATTGTTATGTCGGCTCTGATCATATTACGACCCCTTAGACTCCTATATATAGAAAGGATGTCTTGTCATTTTTATCATCCAAGAATTGTTCATTTGTGTAATGTAAAGGATGTTTCCCCCTCGAAGAGGCTTATTTTGAAGGCGTTTATCTATATTTTCTATCTTTTTGTGAGTTGGTTTCATAACATCGCTTTATAACATAGCTCAGTGCAATATTTACAATGATTACCCTGTTCAAAGAAAAACATCATGACAACATAACAACATGAAAACCATACCACTTATTGGAGCTTTATAATGGAGCTCATGGAAATATTTACATCCATATACATATGTACATATAGAAACATCACTGAAGCATATACAAAAACATATACCAAGATATATGCCTAAAACACCATACGAAAAATTCTTTTCCTCAACTAGAAAACAAGCAAGGATACGTAGCTTGTCTCTGATCCGCCATCTCCCATGTAGCTTCATCAGGCCTAAAGTGCTTCCACTATACTTTAACTTTCTCGATTTCTTGGTTTTGGATCATGAGAACCTTTTTCTGCAATATAGACTGAGGCTCCAATTGGAATTCTCCATCTAGTTCCACTCATAATATAGACCAGTCAATCACATGATAAACATCCTTAACATACTTCTTAAGCAATGATACATGGAAAAAATCATGGACTTTCACTGTCGGAGGTAGTGAAAGTTGATAGGCTACTGGTCCAATCCTCTTAATGATATTGAGGGTTCCACAAAACCATGGTGCCATCTTGGCACAGGAGCTAATCTGCAAGGAGATCTTCTTTGGTTTGATACGCAAGTACACTTGTTCCCCAACCTGGAACTCCTTGAACAACCTATTCCGATCTGCATAGATTTTCTGCCTATCCTATGCTGCCTTTAGATTTTTCTTTATAACATGAATTTCCTGTTCCATGTCTTCCAACATCTTTGGTACAATCAACACCATGTTAACCAGATCACTCCAATTGATGGGAGTATTGCAAGTTTTCCCATTCAATTCCTTAAAAGGACTCATCCTCAATGACTCTTGATAACCGTTGGTGTATGCGAACTCTACCAAGGGGAGATACTCTTCCCACTTTCATTGCTAATCTATCACATACATCCTCAACATGTCCTCGAATATCCTGTTGACCATTTCTGTCTATCCATCTGTCTGTGGATGATAAGTTGTGCTGAACACCAACTCTGTGCCCAAACCTGCAAATAAATCCTTACAAAAATTGGAAGTGAACTTCACATCCTTGTCTGACACAATATTCCTTGGGACACCCTACAATATGACCACATCTCTGATGAATACCTGTGCCACATCGCTAGGTGAGAATGTATGCTTCACTGGAATGAAGTGTGCAACCTTTGTCAACCTGTCCATAACAACCATGATGGAATCATGCTGTCTCACTATCTTCGGCTACACTATGATGAAGTCCATGGAAATGACCTCCCATTTCCACTATGAAATCATGATTTGCTGTAGCTCTCCACCTAGATGTTTTCACTCTGCCTTCACTCATTCAAAATCAAAACAGTTAGCCACAAACTCTGCTACATCCTTCTTCATATTTGGCCAATAATAATATCTATTCACTCCAGTCAATGTCTTCTGATAATTTGGGTGACCTGAATAAGGTTTCACATGAAACTCCCTCAAGGTCACCTTCTTGAGCTAACTGTTATCCAACACATATATACTATCCCTAAATCTGACCAATCCATCCATTGTAAGACAATAATCCATACCCTATGCACCTCCACTTGTACATGTGCCTGTACTACCACCTGTACCTATACCTGTACATGCACTTATACTTGCACATGTACCTATACCTAAACTACCACATGTATCTGTACCAGTACCCTGTTGTAACTTTTGCACAATATCCATATACCTGACATCCTGATGACCTGCCTGCAAGATCCTATCCTATAGATCTATTCCATAGGAGCTCATAGTTGCATGTGATTTACTTGTACCCACTTGCTGAGAGAATCTGTCACTCTGTTATCTTTATCTTTGATGTGCCTGATCTCGAAGTCAAACTCACTAATTGTGTCCAACCATCTAGCTCGCCTAACACTCAGATTCAGTTGGTCAAAAAAATATTTGCTCCCAATATGATCACTCATGAGTACAAACCTCCTGCCGAGAAGATAGTGTCTCCACATCTTCATTGCATGTATAATTGTTGCTAAATCAAGATCATGTGTTGGGTAATTTTTTTCATGCTCATTCATCTTTCACAACTCATAGAATACCACCTGTCCATCCTACATAAGGATTCCACCAAGTCCTCTTTTGCAAGCATCTATACATACTACAAACTATGTTTGGATGTGCAATCTATAGCACTGGTGCATGTACTAACAACTGCTTAAGTTGCTCAAAGCTAGCCCCACACTCCTCTATCTATTCAAACTTCTTACCTTTCCTCTACAATGATGTAATAGGATAAGAAATATCTGATAAGTTCTTGATGAACCTTAGATAATAACCTACTAGACCCATGAAAGATCTCACCTCATCCACACTCTTAGGAGATACCCACTCCATGATGGATCTTATCTTTTCTCTGGATGTATTACAATGCGCTCCTTGGAGACCACATGTCCCAAGTAATGTACCTCAGTCTAAAAGGAACTACACTTGATTAGATTAGCATACAATTAATTCTCTCTCAACAACCTCAACACTGCTGCTAAATGCTCGACATGCTCTTTCTCATTTTTAGAATATATGAGTATATCATCAATGAACACAATAACAAACTTATCCAAATATAGACACAACACACTATTCATCAAGCACATAAATTTAGATGGAGCATTAGTTAATCCAAATGGAACTACAACAAACTCATAATGCCCATACCTGGCCTAGAAAGCTATATTGTAAGTGTCCTCCTCTTTGATGCGTACCTAATGGTATCTAAATCTCAAGTCCGTCTTCGAGAACACTGCAAATCCCTTCAGCTGATCGAACAAGTCATCAATCCTATGTAAAGGGTACTATTCTTGACGGTAACTTTGTTCAATTGTCTATAGTTAATGCATAATAAGATAGTTCCATCCTTCTTCTTCACAAACAAGACCGATGCACCCCAAGGTGATACACTTGGCCTAATGTATCCCTTGTCCAACAGTTCCTTCAACTACAACTTCAACTCAACCAACTCAGGTGTGCTCATGTTGTAAGGAGATTTTGAAGTTGAAGCTACCCCTGGTTCTAACTCAATAGAAAAGTATACCTCCCTATGAGGTGGAAACTCTGTAATGTCCTTAGGAAATAAATCCTAAAACTGCTGCAAAACTGGGTACCTGCTAGACACATCTACATCCTCAATTTCCTTTCCCTTATCACTATAAATTTGCACTGAAAATAACATACGCCCTTTCCTACAACTACACTTTTCTTACATAGCTATCACCATCCTAACTGATGTGGCTTTCTTCTTACATGGCAAGAATCTTGGTTCTCCATTGTCATCAACACACTCAATGGCTTTGTCAAAACAATCTACCTTGGTTCTATGATGATACAACCAATCCATGCCCAACAACATACTATATGATCCCAATGTTATTGCATTCAAATGTGTTGCGGTAGGCATACCATTTAAATGAAATACACAAGATCTTACCAATGATGAACTTTCTTATTTGTACCAGTATCCAATTGCACTAACCAAAGATTTGCATGCAACTCTTTACTCAAACCACACCTATCCACCAATTCAGGACTAACATAACTATAATCAGATCCAAGGTCAATTATAATAGAAATAACTTGATCACAAGTCTTATCGTCCATCTCATTGATAGATGCCTCGTGTTCTGCCTATCTGTTTTCCACTGCTGCATAGATACAAGAAATTCTCTACCCAACATCCCCAATAGTCTATGCCTCCTACGCACAATATATATCTGAGGTGTACCACTCCGATTTTGTGGAAAATATCTCTTAAGGTGTTCCTTGCCACATGTCCAACACTCCAGTCAACTAGTACCAACACCTCTATGCTTTTTCTATGACTCATGTGCCTTTATGGCTGCATTAAATCTCTTTTGTGGTGCCAAATTTTCTTTCTCATCTGCATGCTGAGGCGTTTTCCTCTTAGGCTTCCATTTACCTTTACCTTTGTATTTTCCCTTCCATCCTTTCTGATATTCATTCTTACACTTTGATTGTTCATATAGATGCTTAAATTTCCCAATAACTTCCTCAAGTGACCGAGGATCATCATGCTCAATCCAATCCCTAAATGCTAATGCAAAACCACTAACAAATCACTGAACCTTAGCCTTCTGATCAGTAAGATATGGTACATACCTCAATAGCTCTAGAGACTTGGTCATGTACTCTTCATCTATCGTTGATCCCATCTTTAGCTCATAGAATTTCTTGGCCTTACTATTGTAGTACCTCTATGATAAGTACTTCTTACTAAAAAGCCTATTGAACTCCCACCAACTCAAGTCATTTCTCCTAATATCTCTGACTTGCTTAATATATTCCCACCAAATGTATGCTTTACCTTTCAAGCTGAAGATCACTACTTTGGCCTTCATGTTCGATGTGTAATTATGTAACTCATTTTTTTCTCATCCAAGTATCCAAGCCTCTGCATCCTCTAGCTTCTTCACATCTCCATCAAAATTAGGTGTCTTCACTGTCTTAAACTCATCTGGTAAGTATCCCCTATGATTCCTCCTGTAAGGATGATAGCAATGATGATCATGACGTCTATCAGAAACAGAACTAGAATAGTACCTGTGCTCATCGCCCGTCCTATCTAGAGTGTCCAAGAACCTGCCATCTCTCACTATGTCAGATCTATCTGACCTGTAACTACCATGAGAGCTACTACCATATGCCCTATTAGTTCTATCCTCATGTCCATGGCTGAGCTAAAGTGGCCCTTGTTGCTACAATTGTGACAAGCTCTGAAGAAGTACAACATTAACCTCTACTTGTTTCTCTTGTGCCTGTATGTTTTGGTCATTATCTACCATACAAATCCTTATCTCTTCCTTCAAGCTTCTCAATGTCTCTACCAAATCATAAGAGTGCCCCACACCACGCTGTCCATCTATTTCATAGGGATATTCTATGTAGTTTGTCACATTGCTATCTATTTGGTCTCTTTCTTGCAATGCATAATATGTCATATAAACCAAATCACAATAAATCAATGTACCTTGGTATAATTTTGGGAGGATAACTCGTCATCAATATCATCAAAGCAGTGTGATACATGTATAACATAATCATAATAACATATATACATATAACAAGTGCATCAATGCATGAACATCATCTTAGCTAGGGTCTAGTCATTAATGCAAGGCCATATCAACAATGCATGCTATGAGATCATGCATGACAACAACCATTACTCCATTGTAGACATTTCCACATGAAACCATCAACATGCAGAAGCAATGCAAAATCAACTACACATATGCATAGAGGCATGTAGTCGAGCATAAGCAATCAATTCTTGTAATAAACCCTACAAGACGAATACATGTAATGAAACCTACAAGAATGTAGGCTAACATACAAGGATGTAAGTAGGTGACATAAAATCAACATGTAAGAGACATGTAATAATATGTGACCAACCATATACTCATGACGATGTGTTCCACAAATTCAACATCAAATTCTCCATAACAACCTTACTTCAACCATAATCAATCATCAAGCAAATGTAACAAGCACATGGAATGCAAGTGTAAGAGACACACATGAAACTGGAATGCATGCATGACCAACACACACCACATATCCAGTTCGAGGGGTGAATCATGCTCTGATACCACTCTGTAACACCCTCCTCACACATCTACCCAAGTAATCAACCAACCTGGGTAAACATGCGATGAGAGGCTACTATGATTGGATTGGACCTCCTACGTGACATTAAGGAAGTGGAATTGATGGAACACATCAACCAACCTATCCACATCAGAAATAAAAACTTCAAGAGACATGCCAACCACTTAGACATCCTGTTCCTAGGTCTCACTAATGTTCTAGACATCTTAAGCCTCAGTTTCTCTCATTCTATAGGCATGACAATGACTAGAAAACCAAAGTCACTCTCACAAGCTTGCCTGCCACTGTCCAAAGACCCAATTTTCTAGTGTTATGCCAGGGATCATGGGATTTAAGCCATGTTTTTAGCCCCAAGTCTAGATCAATGCCCAGAATGGAATGATAGCTTAAGATCAGTCAAAGAACATGGAAATAATCATGCAAAAGAAACAAGTTAAACAAGACCTTAATCAAACCCCTACTAGCCATGCCAGTAATTTCATCAAACATATCATCAACATGTAACCTATAGGTGTAAACAACATAATCAACTGTAGGGATCTCATACTTATCTGAGAATCGCTAAGAACCATTGTTCCCTCATGCCATTTTCTACATCACCATCTATTAGGCCATAGATACATTATCCACTTATTTACAAGTACAAAAATGCTAAGAGCCATACATAGTCGTTGTCATAAAACACACATATAACCAACATAAAAACAACATAAATATTCATAAAAGTACAACCATATATACCACATATAATCCAACAAAATTTTGATAGAAATACAAGGAGAAATAAACTTTCATTAATGATGCAAAAACCATCTCGGGATGAGACTTCCACGTTCCACCCGGTGATAGAATGGCTGAGCAGGATATGTCTTCAACCATTCACCCCCATGCCATATTCAAAGCATGAATGTGGGAATAAAACAAAAAGTACTAACCAGTGTATACCTAGGCTAAACCACCTCACCCTCATCAATAGAAACCATGCTTTATCATAATCCATCTTGGACCACTAGGCCAACATAATGAACACACCATAACAAGCTTTACCGTGATCTCCACTCAATCACTAGGCCAAACAAGCATGGATTCCATCGAATTTCGCCACCTACACTGTGAGGAACTTTCCTGCCTTCTAGTATCTCAGGCTTTACCGCAATCCAAGATCCGATGACTAGAGCATAAAACAAGACCCACTCTCCAAGATTTACCATATATCCCAAACTTGGGATTTCTAGTTCCAACAGAGAGCCATCCACCTCTTGGATTTACTGTATATCCTACCATTTACCAGGAAGGATTCCTAGGCCCACTGAGGCAATACAATCTTGGATTTACTGCAACCCACAGTATGGCTTAGGGGTCGCTAGACCAATGGATTTATTGTGATCCAAATTCTGGTTCAGGAACCACTATGCCATGTTCTCTATCATTTATAGATCCACCCCACTTATCTTTGAATCCATCCAATAGTCCAACTCAACCAAAACATGAGAACTGCATCACACCATGACTATCAAGGAATGGCAAGGTGAGGCTGAAAACACTATTACACCTAGCAAAACCCACACCACAACAACAAAAGAACCACATGAAATACAATTCATGCCAAATCTAGCAAGGAAAATACATATGCAAATCGATATGTGCAATGAACCCTATTGCAGCTTCTGGATCATGCCTTTCCCTACTTGATCTTTGCTTCCTCTTGCCTTCCTTTCCTTTCTTGATCTAATGCCAAAATGCTCCAAGAATCTAAGTGTCCAAGAGTGATAGAGAGAGAGAGAGAGAATAATTAGGGAGCTCCAAAACTCAAATAACAAAATGTTACCAACTGACCCTCAAAAGCCTTTTTATGAATGAGGCCTCTATTTTCTTCATTTTCCATTATTTTCGATTATTTTCCTTCAATTTCCTCTTCACATGAAACTTGTGACCTTTCACCTCCCTTTTCTCCTAATTTCCATAATTTTCATAAATAAATGTGCCAAAAATGCCATTTTTCCTTTCCAAATCCTTAGCCATTGCCTTTGCCAATTTCCTTAGCCATAATAAACCAAATGAACATCCCCCTCAGATGTCTTGCCCAACATTAAGCTTGGAATAGGTGTCCCATCAACCATGATTATTATTTTTATTACATGACATTTTCATGAGGTTTGTTACAAATACTTCTTGACAATTCTCAGATAAGTATTAGACCACTTGTTTAGTCAATTTAATGTTCTTGAATTGCTTACATAAATTATTGACCAGAGTTGGTAAACTTGTTAAGTGCAAGTGCACTATATATGCTAGAAGAATTTTTGAGTTTATTATAATGATGATTGTGTTTTTTTTAAGGATATTCTTTATTCTTATGTTCCTAATGAAATTGAATATTTACAGTTAAATTCCTACGATCAATTCCGAAAAGAAAAGTAAAACAAGCTATCATGATCTTATTTAACTCGTTGTCATTAGTTTCAAAAGAACTACTATGCAAGGTAATGGAAAAGCAAAACTATTTTGTAAATTCCATGAAAACTTGTTTAGGATAAATTGTGCTTTTGAAAAGAAACTAAAAAATAAAGTTATTCTAAAATCTATGAATAAACTACTTATGTCTAGAAAGACAATTGTTTATGCTCTAAAAGAAAATCGCTTCTATTCTAGAATGAATTGATAAAGTATCCTATGGTGAGGTCTCCATTCTGCAATTAACAATTCTACTTGAAATAATAAAACGAAAATAGAAGGAATGCGATCTAATGAAAAATATTTTCTATGAAAAGAAGAAGATTATATACAGGTTTCTATTTTAGAAACTGCATAAACGATTGAAATTGGTAGACAACAAACAAAACGCTATAAACAAATAACTACAAAGGAATTGAAGCTACGATAATGCAATGTTGGAACTAATGAAAATGAAATGAATTGAGATAAAGATAAAAGCTTGAACCTCGACTATCTACAGGGGCCATCCATAAAACAATAGGTTTATAAATTTAATTCAACAACTAATTATGCATGAGATGGATGATAATACTTCTTCAATTAAAATAAACAGAGTTATAAAACTTCAAAATGTCAACTAAAGATTACATAGATGTGTTCCCTACTTTATATTTATAGAGTTATATTTATAGAATTCATGCCCAACAGATTAAGACTTTTATGCCTTATAAAACTTAAAACACTCCTAATCTGAATTATAATCTATAATGGAGTAATAAAATTTCTCGACAATTTGCTATTTGGAAAGAAAATCGAATAGTTGCAACCTATCTAAACTCTCGCTACTCAGTTCATCCACGTATTGGCTTGCTTCTTTGACTGTGCCACTGGGTGATTTCCTTGATGATTTGGCTTGTGCGAATAGGAGGATATCCATGAGGAGAACAATCCCCATCTGCCCATGTTATTCTTTGCTTGGCTGGCATACTGGAATATGAAAAACCATGGAGACAGTTGCAGAATCATGAAACAACTACAGAATCACATTGGTTTTGTATCTATTGCAGTCATTTTAAATTAATAATAAGGCACATTAATAAATATGAAAAATAATACATCTGAGTACCTTACCATGTTAAAATATATAATTTACTATTTATTTGAGTTGATAGAAATGATTAAAAGAGGAAAAATGAATGGAAAGGGTGGCAAAAACAAAAAAATCATGAGACTCTACATTCCCTCATGCTGAGGTCTTTGCATGTCCTCATGCAAAACACAAAACTGATGTCTCCTATTTAATTACTGCATTTCTTTTGAGACCTCTAAAAGTACATCCAACTTCATATTTTTCCCTTTCTTTATGACCACTACCATCCTTGGCTTTTTCATGAGAATCTTGTACTTTAGGTTTATGAATTTTCTTTGTAGAGCTTTATTTTTCTACTTCAACTTCTTGTTTTTCTTATACCATAAACTTAGTATAAAAGGATATTGTCACTCTTAGCTATTTGGATTTCACTCTGTGCCTTTAGGGTTTGATTCTCCTTTTGAATGTATATATTTAGTGTCTCCAACTCGAAGATTTATTGTTTTAAAACATTTATTATTGGAGGTTCTTGTGGTTTACTAAACTTGACTTCTTCTTGATTTAAAGATGATGTTCTTGTGGCTTCTATTTTCTCCAGGGACTCAATATAATCATAAATCTCATGCTATATAGGATCAATTTCAGGTGTTCTTCAGTCTGGGCTCTGAGGAGGTGTGATGAAAGTTGAAGGAGAAACCCTTGAATCTTCCTCTACTTCTAAGTTGATATGCTCCATACTTTTTCGAGACATTTCTTTTGTTGTTGGATTGAGTCTAGTACTTCTTCTTAAGCTTGTTACAGGAGGGATTTGAATTTTTTCTTTATTCCTTTCTATCTTAGGCTTTCCTATTTTGGGTGTGCTCTCTGTCTTTTTCCTGACTTTCTTTCTTCTAACATATTTCTTGTTTATATTTTCTAAAATTTCTACAAGATGAATTTCATCCTCTGACGACTCTTATGGCAGTTGTTGTTCTTGTTCCATTGATTCTTCAATTTTTCTTTTTCTCCCTCTCTTAGCTTCACTGCTACGTGGTCGTTCTTGAGTATCTTCCTATTGTAGTGCTACAACACCCTCCAAATTTTGGCCTACATTTAATTTTGGAGCCTCCTTTGAGAGTTTTACTTGATGTTTGCACGCACTTGGGTTCACCCCATGAGCTCATGTGAGTCTTTGTACCCACCTTGCTTGATCATTCAATGGAAAACTTTTGTATGTTGGTATCAATGTCTCGCTTTCGACCATGTTCTAGTCGTGCACAAGGTCTTCACTTCGCACGTATGTATTGTGTTCACTAGGTAAACATCTGTCGCATTCACACATGGAGTCGTATGCAATGCCATGCAAGCATCATCATGTTCGTCCAATGATTAATCACAAGCATCCCGCTTTTCGCTCGCACCGTCAGTCAGTCATGTTGAGCATGTGTGCCTTGATGTTTTGAGGTGTCTTCTTGTCAAGTCATGTGAGTGTGTGTTTGCAAGGTTGCGTATGCACCATTTCACTCACTCACACACTTAGTCATTTTTGCTAAAATTATGATGACTATAGCAACCTCTCATAGTCAGACCATCACCTCATCATCGACTCGATCGACTCTCACTAGAACAATGCAAAAGCATCCAGAATGCCATTTCAAGTTGTGTTGCCCATAAGCTCATCAATCAAGCCTTGTGCTAGTTAACAAGAGAGTTTAACCAAGTGGTCAACCTAGGACTAACTCCCCTCAAAAATTGCGTAGAGGTTGCAGACCATGCCTACTCCACTGACTGAAAAAATTGTGCAGAGAAGCCAAACATAAACCCAGTGCCTGTCCCTGTCTCGCTCAAAAAATTGTGCAGTTTTCCTAGCCAGTCACTAGTCAGTTGACTGGCTTCTCACCCAGAAAAATACACAAATTTCATGAGCAATCCCTTCGTATCCTATTAATTCTCTCATCTCAGAAATTGCACAGAGGTGGTTAGCAAGTTAGCTTCCTAGCAACTGTGCAGTTTTTCCTGCCAACAACTCCCAACAGCCTGCTACCATCTCCCTCCAGGAACTATGTAGTTTTTGCTACCAAGCCCCTACATCCCGGTGCTAGCTTCCTCCAGGAACTGCACCTTTTTTACTGCTAAGATCCTGCTCACTATAGAAATTGCATAGATCCTGCCTGCCTAGTCCACCTGCAACATGCACTGCTTCTCTCAAAAATTGCGCAGATTTGTCCTCTAGCCGAGCCAGATCCCACAGATAGTCACTGCGGATCCAGAATGCCCATTTCCTTCTCCCAGTGACTTTTGCTCAATTTTCATCATCAGTGCTCAGATATCGCATCCTAGCTTGAAACTTGCCTCACACAGTTTTGTAACGTTCACCTCTCTCCTGATCACCTACATCTGAAAATAATCATGCATCATGGTAGACTAGGATGTTTATGGATTTGATGTCGTCTCATCATGAGCGACTATAGATATATGTACATGAATAGACATGATGAGATGAAATATGGGGTGAACAAGGAGAGTACATGAAAAAGGACATGCTTGTGAACGAATGAACAAACGATGCATGTAAGGATATGTGTTTGTGAATGAACGACCATGCGAAGATGTGTTCGTGGATGGACGAATGGACGAACATGCATTTTCACGAACATAAAAAAAATGATGCATATGAAGAGATGTGTTCACAAATGGATGAACATGTGAAGACATGTTCATGGGCAGACGAATGAACATGCGAAGATGTGTTCACAGATGGACGAATGAACATTCGCCTTTCGAAAACTGACAAACATGTCAAGCATGCCAAAGTATAACTAAGGAGCAACAGGTGAAATTCAACATCAAGTGAACCCAACAAACATCGAAGACTTCTCAAACCTTGCCATGTGGAGGTGAAGTTGTGACACACCACGAGGACATCCATCACCCAACAACACAAATGTACCAACACTATCATGTCGAGTCTTGTCATGAGTCATGTCATTCACATCACTACTATGGCCCATATTGTTGATCAATGCAATGTAACGTGGAAGTCCAAGAGACCCACTTGACATATGAAGAGTCATGTAAAGTCGAAAGGTCATGAAAGTCAAATAGTCATGAGGAAAGTTGAATAGTCACAAGCGTTAGTTTTACCCTTGGCTATAAATAACCCTCATTTGTACATGAAAAACACTTTTCACCTTGGCTCCTCCCATATATCCTTGAGAGTTTGTAATTTTATCTTTGAGGAGTAAGTAGTGGCTCCAATTCCCTGTCCACAGGGTTAGTGATGTATGGTGTATCGATGTGTCTAGGAACTTTCACTTTATTCAGAAGCCTACTAATAGGCTAGCACATTTTCCCACGTGTTGTAACTGTTTGTAAGATTTATCTTGAACACTTGTAATACATGTTGCTTTAACTTGTGTTTAAGACTTGAATTCATTCAGTTGCTCTAATATATATATTAATGAAAGTGTGTTGTATAAGTTACTAACACTGTCGTTCCTAACTTGTGCTGATTGTCCACTGAGTGTTGTACATGCTATCTTCCCTTGTGTGTTGTGACTACCACATTCATGTGGATTTTTTCTCTGGAAGCTACGTATGTCCTATTTTGTTGTGTTTTCCTAATAGGTTTGGGATTCCTCCCATCTTACTTGGGACTCACACCCACCCTCTCTCTTTGCGATGAAAGAACCTTGACACAAGTAACACTATCAATCACCAGGCACGCGAACCTCGCTACTCAAAGACAAAGAAAACCACTCTCCTGTGTTGAAAAGTAAACGGTAAGGAATATATTTAAGATAATGGAAACTGAGACATCATACTGGATAGATATCCTACACCAAACGATGTGAGGTTTAGTTGGGAGTTCATATCGGGGAGATCCCCTAACGTTGTTGGGTCCAACACTGTCAAAATTTTGGTGCTAGAGGGAGGGAAATATGACAAGTGGAGCAAGTACATCTTGATTGAATCTCTTACCCAATGAATCATACACAATTCATGCTCTAGGGATCTTTCTCTCATTTCTCCCTTAATCTAATATCAATCCCCGATGAGCTTCTTGATCACTTGTCCTTGATAAATTTTGATGGTGAGGACAAAACATCCATAACCAAGCACAATTCTGATTTTATTCATTTCTCTCAATCTCATGAAATCAATAATGATGACCTCTGGCATACTCCTCTTCCTCACCCTTGAAGTTCATGCTAATCGGTGGTGTCATACCCTACCATCTGCTTCTGTCCATTCCCTTCTCACTTTCCTTAAGGAGATCCATCAAGCCTTCGATGAGTGTGACCACCAAGATGTCTATGAAAGAATCTATCATTTAAGAATGAAACTTGTCAAATCAATTGAGGACTTTGCTACTTGCTTCCTTCACCTCTGTCATGAAATTCCTGAGTGGTTTGTGGACCTTGACTTCATGAGCTAAGAGCTGAAACACTTGGCTCATGTGTCTCGAATTAGTGAACCTCCTGATTTCCATTCTTCCTCGACTCTTGTGGATCATGAGACACCTCACGCCTTGAAGAGGGTGCCCCCTTTTAGTGATTGCAAAGCTAAGAAATATGCACAATGGGTACCCCCTCGCAGTGGTTACAAAGCTGAAAAATCTAGCAACATGTTCCCAATCCATCTGCTCACCTGTCTCCTTCCCAAATGGATGAATTTCCATAATGGTTAAGAAAGCCGATGGATAAAACTCATCGCTCAATTCTGCAAGAGGACATCATCATTCATAACCCAATTCTTAAGTCTAGTATGCATCTTTGCCATCCTCCATCATCTACAAGCCAGGATTCCCTGCACCATGACTTGCTTGAGTGATCTACTTCATAAGATAGTTGTGCAAAATGTCTTCATTCTTGAGTTGTTGGCTCAAGTTGCAGTCATGTGGAAGGTAGTCTCATCATACAAGTAGAGGAGTAGGATGGCGAAGACACAGTCAATTCCTTTCAAAACGTTGAGCTTCCATTCTTGATTGATTCTCGTTCTGTGAATCTAGATGAAACATCATGCACAATCAATTCTTTTGATCAACCTCTAGCCTTGGGCTATCATCTCTCCCACGCTTCTGTAGGTTGTGATGGACACCCAAGCACATCATATGATCTACTTTCATCCCATGTACACTATAACTCAGATCTAGAATGCACACCAGCCAAAGATGACATACATATTGAAGCTTCCTCTGCACCTCACTTGCCTGTGTGTCTTATCATTCACAACACATCAACATGTGTCAGAGATACTCCACGTTCTTTTTCTTCTTCATCTTATGAGTTATCTCCTCGATCAACACAAGGTAATGATGTTGTCCATGACGAAAATAGTCTCACCACCCATGACTCTTCCCACTCATCATTATCTTGTGTGTTGCATGAAGACGACTCGTCAAGTCAGCTTGCTGAAAATTTTGATGAAGCCTATGACAAAGATGGCTATCATCTGAAGAGAAATTTTGAAATTAGTAACAATAACCATCCTCAAGCCATGCATGATCTGGTTCACATCTCAAAATGCAATCTTTCAATTATGGAAAGTTTAGGGACACATTAGGGATTAGAGGCACTTCAAAGTCCGTTGATGGTTATGTCAGGACCTTGTGACTCTGGTAAGCTCGTAAAACCAAATCAGATCTTATTTATCACACACAATCCATCTATCTGCATGGTTGTAGTCGAAATGGATCCACGTGTAAAGAATATTTACTATTCTAGGTATGATATTTCAAAATTTCAGATTTTCGCTAATGATCGAATCCACGAGTCCATTACAGCATGTTCATCCTCATGCACCTCTCTTGCATCGAATTGGGTTGGGAGTGTCTGTCCCTCATGCAATCATGGGACAATGAAGTTGATCATCTCAAAGACTATCTTTATCCAGAATCATACTTATTGGATGTTCCCTCTCGTAATCAACTCCTTGGTATTTTTACAAATTTTGCACTTCAAATCTACCCTCTCATCACACCAACAATCTCCCTGTGTGATGACGAGTGCACAATATATCACACGAATCAAGTTACTCTCATTTAACCACACGCTAATTGGTTTCACACATTCACAGTGTTGGCATCCTTTCTACATTTATGTGATGACCATGATGCTTGTGCAATTTTTTGCTAGTTGCAGGTGGGTGTTATATCATGTCTAGCACACAACAAACTTGGTTCCCTCATTCAAAGCATTCATACAATTGTTCAAAATTTTCTTTGTTCATGTCAAACTTGGAATTTAGTATCTTAATTGAATGGTTTGATTTTTATTCTATCTTGGGTGGCTGTCATGCAGTTTATCATTTTCCAAATATTACATCTAATGACATCCACTTCACACACTATGATCTTCACCATGTAACATCTTTATTCCTAGACTTTTGTCAAGCAAGTGAGGCACTTCAGCCTACGTTGATGGCTATGTAAGACCCTCACTATCTTGACACGACCAATGAGAATGACCAGATCTATCTATCGATATCAGATTCCCATCCTGATCCCCTCTCTAAAAGCAAGAATCCATCTTCTCAAAGATAACAAATCTTTCAAAACAACCATGACAAATTTTATGTTCCAATCAATAAATGGATGGAACAATCTTACTTAGCAAGTCATGTTGTAGGTAAAAAGCTTCATTCCTTCCTCACACTCGCTAAGAAACTTGGTGTAGAACAACACACACTTGCAAGAGGCCTATGAGGTTTGTTGGAAAATGGTATTTATAGAAGAGGTAAGAATGTGTGTTGGGTGGTTGTGACATAGTCTTCGCCCACATGTGAGACCTTCTCTCTCATGTGCAAGTTTGTCAAATTTTTTCATTTTCTGTTGCACGCTACTTTTTATCTATTTTAATCGCTCGTATATTTATGACTGCAGGTTGGGTATGCCTATGGTGGATTCACTAGAAATTTCATTTCATGTAACCCCTACCATTTATCGTAGGAGTAGTAGTGTTTTCCTTCTCGTTTGACTTTTCTTTGTGGTTTGCATGTTTGTTTGCTTGCTGACTTGGTTTAATTTGTGTGCTTGTTTGCTTTGTTTGATTGTTGTTTTGTTGGCTTTGATTAATATTTTTGTTTCATTTTTTTTTATTTGATTGATACCTTGCTATTTTTTATTTCATAAATAAGTGCTACCATCTACTGAGTTTTGGATTTTGAATGAGTATATGGCTGAAATATAAGAGACTTGTGACACTACAACACTTGGCTAGTCTTGCGTTCGACTTCTCTGTGCTTAGTTGTAACCTTCAACCAATCAAGTCTTGATGGAAAATACGAGTCGTTTGCAAGGAGAACTTTGGTCCAACCATGAACTTGTGTCCCCACTGGGAAAACCCATGCCTATAATCAACCTTCTGCTCTATGTATTCAAGGTAATCCAACTAGTAGAAATGGAGAAGGGGAAATATGTACATGATCAAACCTATGTTAGAGGTCTTACATGCTTCTCTAAAGGAACAACCTCTCCTAGTCTCAATAAGTCGAGATCCCTCTTCTGCCTGAAAAGATAAAGTACCATTGCACAGTCCTCTTGAAAAAATACAAAGGAGAAAGAAGAGAAAGGCTTCCTACGCAGAGAGGTGAAGCATGTAGCTCCACCAGGGTACTGACTAAGATCAGTGACATTGGAGCAATGCATGTGTTTTTGCGTGACTCTACCAGGATACTATCCAGACCTGGTAGCAGTGGAGCAACACCAAAGATGAAAAATTATACTTTGAAAATTTTCAACTTGAAGCCAAACTACCCTCCCCAATTTTGAAACACTATGATCAAGCTAAAATTTTTGTTGTGTTTGAGTGAGTTGGCCAAATGGTGAACCATGTCTATCCATGGGGTAAGAGGGAAAGCCAAAGAAACTTGCACAATGATTCAATGCTCCTTGAAAGACCAAGGTCCTATGCTGTCAATGAACCAAAAGAAAGAAGCTAGAGTTCTACCAGTGTGTCGCCAAGTGTTGTAGCGACTACAACACCCTCCAAAATTTTGTCTTGCATCCAATTTTGGAACCTCCTTTTAGAGTTTTACTTGATGTTTGCTCACACTCAAGTTCACCTCGTGAGCTCGTGTGAGTATTTTTAATCACCTTGCTTGATCATTCAGTGGTCGACTTTTGTATGTTGGTACCAATGTCTCGCTTTTAACCATGTTCTAGTCGTGTACAAGGTCTTCACTTCATATGAACGTGTTGTGTTCTCTAGGTAAACATCTGTCACATATAGAGAATCGTATGCACTGTCGTGCAGGCATCATCGTGGTCATCCAACGTTTCATCAAAAGCATGGTGCTTGTTGCTCGCACGACTGGTCAGTCATGTTTAGCATGTGTGTCTTGATTATTTGAGGCATCTTTTCATCAAGTCATGTGAGTGTGTGTTTGCAAGGTCGTGTATGCACCATCTCACTCACTCACTGAAATTCTGATGACTAGAACACCCTCTCATAGCCGAATCATCACCCTTTCATCGACTCGACCGATTGCCACCAGAATAGCGCAGAAGCACCCAACAAGCCATTTCAAGATGCACTTCCCACAAGCTCATCAATCAACCCTTCTACTAGTCAACCAGAGAGTTTGACTAGGTGGTTAGACTAGGACTGACTCCCCTAGAAAATTACACAAAGGTTATAGACCATGCCCACTCCGCTAACTAAGAAAATTGCATAGATAGTTTGGATATACACCTAGTGACCGTCCCTATCTCCCTCAAAAAATTGCACAGTTTTCCCAGCCAGTCGGCTGGCTACTCACCCGAAAAATTGTGTAGATTTCATGAGAAATCCATTTGCAGCGCAGTAGTCTGCAAAGCTCAGAAACTATGCAAAGGTGGTTAGTAGGTTAGCCTCCCAGTAACTGTGTAGTTTTTCCAACCAACAGCTCCCAGCAACCCACTGCTATCTCCCTCCAAGAACTTCGCATTTTTTGCTGCCAAGCTCCTGCAGTCTACTGCCATTTCCCTCTAGGAACTATGCATTTTTTGTTGCCAACCTCCTACTACCTACTCACTCTAGAAATAGCACAGATCCTGCCTACCCAGTCCTCCTACAACACACACTGCTTCTCCCAAAAATTACGCACATTTTTCCTCTAGCCGAGAGAGATCCCACAGATAGTCACTACCTATCTAGAATTCCTATCTCGATCTCCGAGTGACTCGTGTGCAGTTTTCATCAGCAGTGCCCAAAGGCCATATCCTAGATCAAAACTTGCCTTACGTAGTTTCGTAACCTTGTCCTCTCTCCCTGTCATCTGAATCCAAAAATGAGCATGTGTCATGGTAGAATAGGAGGTTTATGGATTTGATGTCATATTGTCATGAGTTACTACAGATATAAGTACATGAATAGACATGATGTGTTGACAGGTGGGGTGAACAAGGAGAGTACATGTAAAATGACATGTTCAAAAATGGACGAACAAATGATGCATGTAAGGAGATGTGTTCACGAATGGACGACCATGCGAAGATGTGTTCGTAGACAATTGACTAGATGAACATGCATTTTCGTGAACAGACAAACAATCAATGCATAAGAAGAGATGTGTTCACAAATGAACAAACATGCGAATATATTTTCATGGATGGATGGATGAACATACTCCTTTAGCAAATGAACTGACAAACATACACCTTTCGCGAATAGACGAATATTTCAAGCATGCCAAAGTATAACCAAGGAGAAATGTACAAATGCAACATCAAGCAAACCCAACAACCATTGAAGACGTCACACACCTTGCCATGCAGAGGTGAAGCTATGACACAACATGAGGACATCCATCACCCAGCAACACTACATCTCGACATGCATATCAACAGAAGCATGAACGTACCAGCACTGTCATGTCGAGTCTTGTCATGAGTCATGTCTTCCACATCACTACTATGGGCCATATTCTTGATCAATGTAATGTAACGTGGAAGTCCAAGAGACCTACTTGTCATATATAGAGTCATGTCAAGTCGAAAGGTCATGAAAGTTAAAAAATCATGAGGGAAGTTGAACAGTCACAAGGGTCAGTTTTACCCTTGGCTATAAATATCCCTCATTTGTATATGCAAAAAACTGTTCACCATGGTTCCTTCCACATAGTTATGAGAGTCTGTAATCTTTTCTTTGAGGAGTAAGTAGTGGCTCCAACACCCCGTCCACGGGGTTAGTGATGTATGGTGTATCAATGTGTCTTGGAATTTTCACTTAATTTAGAATCTCGCTAATAGGCCATCACATTTTCACACGTGTTGTAACTATTTATACGATTTGTCATGAACATTTGTAATACATGTTGCTTTAACATGTGTTTAACATTTTAATTAATTCATCTATTCTAATACATATATTAATGAAAATGTGTTGTATAAGTTGTTAACACTGTCCTACCCATGTTGGTTACCTTCCAAACATTAGATAGAACCTTTCAATTAAACTCACTATAACAATTGTCACACTTGCACAGATTGTCCACTAAGTGTTGTATGTGCTATCTTCCCTTGTGTGTTGTGACTACCTCATCCATGTGGATTGCTCCTCTAGAAGTTGCGCACGTCGTGTTGTGTTATGTGTTGCTTATAGAGTTGGGATTCCTCCCATATGACTTGGGACTCACTCCCACCCTCTCTATCCATGGTGAAAGAACCTTGACACAAGTAACACTATCAATCACTAGGCACACAAACCTCGCTACTCAAAGAGAAAGAAGACCACTCCATAGTGATGATAAGCAAGAGATAAGGAATATATTTAAGATAATGGGAAATGGGCCATCATACCAAATGGGACTCCTACACCAAAGAGTGTGAGGTCTAGTTGGAACTTCATACCGGGGAAATCCCTTGATGTTGGCAGGTCCAACATTGTTAGCACTTCCTTAAAATGATTCCTCACTAAAAAGATTTCCCAACTATCACCCATATTTTTAAGATGAAATTCAACAAGGATTTTAACAAGACCATGGTGATACATGGTATTCTCTATAAAATGAATTTTCCTTTGAAAATTCCCTGACATCTTCCTTAGACTATTAAGTAAGAATATGGAAGATATATTTCTCCACTTAAAATTCATCAGTAGTCGAAAATGATAGAAAAACATGCATCCAAACCTCCCTTTGTAAGTAACAAAATTTGGAATTATCAGAAGTAAATTTCTCCACTTAATTTTCAATGTTGTGCTCGAAATGCCCTTCTTGGAAATGATGGTGACCATGCTAGGGTTCTTTAGAAAATCATTATAGTCCTTCCTCTTAATACCTCTATTTTTAAACCATTTTTCTCCAATTCGAGGCAATCTAGTAGCTTCAGCAACAAAGGACTATGTTACTGTAAATTTTATGTCCCCTATCTCGACTTCCACCCATCAAAATATCTCGTGAAGGATTTGGTTACTTCTTTGTGGAAACCATTGAACTTATCTACAAAATCTAGCCATTTCACTTTTTGCAATAATTCTCTTGTCTATGGATATCCTTCTAAAACATTTCTCCCTACTGGTTCTATTATGACTATAACCCCCATGGCTGAGAAACTTTGTTTTAAGACTGTTTTGTTTGATAGGGTATGAGGATTTCAAATGGTTTCAGAGCGATGAGGACGAGAGTGTTAATGATGGGAGTATACGTGGTAAGGGTATAAAGAAGTGCGACATAATCTAACCATTGAGAGCATGGATGAGCATGATTTGGGTGATTGACTCAACATAATTGGTATGTGGGTTGGAGAGTAAGTATAATGGTGAGGAGTGAATGGAGGATTAGATCCAATTTGACATGATACTATGAACTCTTAGCAATAATGATTTTGAATTTTGGTAGTACGATGTCTATATAATTGACACATTTAATGTTTTTTATCACTATTATCAAAATTAAAGTGTTGCATACCTCTGAATTATTGATTTCTAACATTTGGTTGTTGTCCTTTGTATTGTCTTCAGGTGCTTTGCAATGGAGGGAGTCAATCGCTCTTTCAACTATTCCATTAGAAATTTCTGTCAAATTGGCTACATAAATCTGTTAGAGCTACAAAAATGCAATAATTCATTAACAATTTACTCTTGAAAAGAAAAGAGTGGGATGTAAAGAAAATGGGTTTAGCACAGATGTGAAGAAAATTTAAGGTGTCAAAAATATATTTTCACCTTATATTTTATGTACAAACATGCCAACCGTTGTTGGTTTTCAAGTTTATACATTTTTTATTATTTTTATTTTATTTTATTTATTATTTATTATTTTATTTTCATTTTCTTTTATTTTTCAAAAAGGAAAAGATTTTTGGAGATCAAGTAGGGGAAGAAGGAAAATCCTTCTTCACCAACTTTAAATCAGTATTATCTTGGAAACATTTGATAATTCTTCCTTGGTCAATGGATTATGATAGATTCTCAGTTGATGACCATTCATAAGAAAAGTGGTCCTTTCTTCATCAATAGCTATGATCCTAACTACACCATTATCGAAGACTGTTTCAATCTCATAAGGCCCAAGGCAATAGTTTGAAATTTCCCTTGGAAATCTTTGAACTTTGAATCAAAAAATAATGCCTAATCTCCTGGCTGGAATTCTCTCTCTTTGATATGTTTGTCATGCCATATGGATTTCTATTGTTGAACTAGATTGGTTCTTTGGATTGTATCTTGTCTTTTCTCATCAAGTTCATTCATTTGCTCCATTCTTTGTTTTTGTGCCTCTGAAAGATCAAGACCCAATTCGACTACTGTCTTGAAAGTTTTGACTTGAAACTCAATAGGAAACATGACTTGTTTCCCATAGACAAGCTCATAAGGATTATGCCCTGTAGTATTTCTCCATGTGGTATGGTATGCCCATAAATCATCTAGAAGCTTTTCTACCCAATCTCTTCTATGAAAATGCACAGTTATGGTGAAAATTACTTCTATGGATCTATTGGTGGACTCCACCTATCCATTTCCTTGAGGATGATATGGATTAGACTTCCGATGTTTGATTTTGTATTCCTCCATTATCTTATGTACCAACTTGGATGTGAATTGAGTAACTTGATCTGTTACAATTTCTCTTGGGACACCAAAACAAGCAAAGATATCCTAAAAAAGAAATGAAACTACAACATTTTTAGTAGAAGAAAGAAGTGCTTTAGCTTCTACCCAATTTGTAACATAACCATTGTAAACATGAATGTACCTTTTTTGTCTCGAAGGTGGATTGATTGGATCAAAAAAATCCAGAGCCCATTTTTCAAAAGGCTCAACAAGTACTTGAGGTTGTAGAGGAATCTCATCAGAAGGAACAAGTTTCCCCATCCTTTGACAACTATCACATCTCTTAACATACTCTCTTTCATCCTTAAAAAGGGAAGGCCAATAGTATCTTAAGAAAAATACTTTGTAAGAAGTTCTTTTATCATTGACTAAGTGTCCTCCACATGGCTCATCATGACAAGCTTTCAACATCTTTGGTACTTCATCTTCTCTAACACACCTTATAATGATCAGATCTAGACCCGTTTTATACAATTATTCATTTATCCATGAATAAGACGCACTAATTTGAATTACCGTCTTTTTTTCTTGAAGAGACAAGTATGATGGTAATTTTCTTGTAGCCAAATAGTTAGCAATATCTGCAAACCATGGAGATTTAGTAGATACTGCAAAAAGATATTCATAAGGGAAATGATCTTCTATAGGCATGTCATTGTTATCATTTTGAATCCTTGATAAAAATTCAGTAGTTGTATTTTGTTTTCCAGGTTGATCCAAAATAGTAATGTTAAACTCTTGTAGCAACAACAACTATCTAGTGATTCTGCCATTAGTGATTGATTTATTAATTATCTAATTGTAGAAAGATCAAAATGTATAAAAGTTTCATAGAAAGTAATATAATGTTTGAATTTATTGATGGCATGAATAACAACTAAAAAATTCTTCTCTATGACAGTATGATTCAACTTTGTAGGAGTCAAATGTTACTGGTGTAATAAATGGCATATGGAGTTAAGTCCTTTTGTCCTAGTACAACTCCTAAGGTTGTGTTTGAAGCATCAATTGAAATGTGAAAAGGTAATTTCCAATTTATTCCTCTAAGAATGGGTTCTTCCAAGATTTTCTATTTTAATGACTCAAAGGCCTTTTGGAAATTAGAATTCAAATTGAATTCACAGTCTTTTGTGAGTAGTTTGAAAAGAGGAGATGCAATTTTTGTAAAGTTTTCTATGAATCTTCTATAATAACCCTTGAAATGAAGAAAAATTCTAACATCTTGTTGACAAGTTGGAATTGATAATTTAGAAATAACTTCTACTTTATATGTGTCCATAATAATTCCATTTCCTAAAATATGGTGTCCTAAAACAATTCCCTTAGTAAACATCATAAAACATTTTTCATGGATTAATGAGACATTTTCCTCTTTACATCTAATGAGAACTTTTTCCAAATTTTTAAGAACTTCTTCAAAAGAATTTTAGTAAACTCTAAAATCATCCATATACACTTCCACACAATCATGAATTAGGTCAGAAAAGATGACTAATACTACTCTTTGGAATGTTGCAGGAGCATTACATAATCCAAAAGGAAGTACTCAATAAACATAAGTTCCCCATGTGTAGGTAAAGGTAGTTTTATCTTGGTCTTCTAGGGTTACTTGGATTTGGTTATACCCACTAAAACCATCTAAAAATGAAAAATATGTCTTTCGTACCAATGTATCTAAAACTTGATCTACGAAAGGGAGTGTATTCACATTGTGAGGTTGAGTTTGTTGAACAGTCTGAGGATAGTATTGTGGAGGTGAAATAGGATATGATTGTTGAAATTTTTGAAATTGAGTATATTGAGGATGTTGAGGGAATTTCCCATAAGGATTTTGTGATCCTTGTGACCAAAATTGTGGCCAAGATTTCCAAGGCATTGGGGAAGTACAATTACTTTGGGAAGATTGTGAAAATTGTTGAGTTTTAAAATCTTGAGTTGCATTTGGCAGTGGATGTTGCCAAGGTCTTTTAGTAATAAAACAGAGAGGATCTACCTGATTTGGTACTCCTTCTCGATAAACAACTTTAAGACCTGGTATTGAGGGACATTCTTTTGTATCATGATTTTCCACATGAATAACACAATTTTATACACTTTTTAAATCAAGAGGACATTCTCTCAAGGCATGTTTCTTTCTGCATTTAGGGAAAAAATGGAAAGTGCAGTATTTTCAACTTTTTGCTTGTTTTGTACAATGGAAAATACTCCCTAAAATATCTATTTTAAAATTATCAAGCAAATTTCGTAATTCTGCTCTACTTACAATCCTAGCTATAGATTTATTAATCCTTGATAAAAGAGGATCTCTTGGATTTTTCCGAGTTCTTGCTTTGCCTCTTGAAATGTGTATGCACAACTCACAAATTTCTCCTAGTGACAACTGAGAAATGTCTCCCTTACCCATTAGATTGAGAAGATCAATGCACTCATCTCTAATGGATTTCAATAAGATATCTTTCAAAGTTTCCTCATCTAGATTATTCATTTTTCCCTTTTTACATTGTAAGCAAATATTTTGATGAAATATTCAAGATTTTCATATTTTTTTGTATCATTTTAAAGACTTCATATTTAATTTTTGGGGCATACAATAATCCTTATATTTATCTAAGAATGTAGTTTTCATTTGTTCCCATGTTCTTATGGAGTTTTTTCCTAAACCCATAAATCAATTTAATGTTGCATCTTTAAGGGTTGTAGGGAATAATTTCAAATTTTGAGCATCATGTAGATAATTATATAATCTACACAAGAATTAAAATTCAAAGATAAATGTCTCAGGTTCTTCACTCCTTAATCCATGAAAGTTTGGAAGGATAAAGGCTGAGATATTTTTCGTTGTTACTGTTGTATCTTCATCAAGGATTGGAAATAAAAAATGTTATGGATTTATGTCATCTCCTCTCCCTCTTCCTCCACCTCTTCCACCTCCTCTTCCTCCACCTTGTCTTCCACCTCCTCTTCCCCCTACAATCCTAGTAAGTTGAACATTCAAATTATGTACCTCTCCTTCCCCTTCTCCAACCATTGTAGATTCTTCAGAACTAATATAGGGTTCTGGTTCTGGTTCCAAGATTGGGTTTTCAACTTCCTCTTGTTCCTCTGGTTCTTCTATCAATGGTTTGAAGTAGGTTTCTTCTTCCTCTTCTTTATTAAGAACTTACAAATCTCGAACTAGAAGTTGTTCTCGAGTTGAAGATAGGAATATTATTCCTATTGTTGGGGATATGGGATCTTCTTCTATTATGGTTTTTCTTGATGAAGTTCATGAATCTCTAGGTTGGATTTCAGATCTTAATACCTCAGGAAGTTTATGTTTTCCTGCTATGAATATAATTTGAGTTTATGTGGGTGGTGTGGCACTACGAGGTCGTGGTGGGGTAAGTGATGTTGTTGGACATAAGCTCTTTCCTCTACCTAGAAATATACCTTTAGAGTCTCTTTCCATTTGCATATCACATTCTTTTTATCTAAAAGAAATCAAGACTTCTATTTACACTTCCCCAAAAATGGTGCCAAAATGTTTATTCAATTTAATTTTCTTAAATTGCTTACACAAACTATCGACCATATTTGGTAAACTTGTGAAGTGCAAGTGCACTATATATGCTAGAAGCCTTTTTGAGTTTATTAGAATGATGATTGTGTTTCTTTTAAGGATTTTATTTATTGTTATGTTCCTAATGAAATTGAATATTTATAATTAAATTCCTATGATCAATTCTTAAAGGAAAATTAAAGCAAGCTATCATGATCCTATTTAACTCATTGTCGTTAGTTTCAAAATAACTACTATGCAAGGTAGTGGAAAAGAAAAACTACTTTGTAAATTCTATGAAAACTTGTTTAAGATAAATTGTGTTTTTGAAAAGAAACTAAAAAGAAAGTTATTTTAAAATCTATGAATAAACTACTTATGTCTAGAAAAACAGTTGTTTATGCTCTAAAATAAAATCACTTCTATTCTAGAATGAATTTATAAAGAATCCTATGTTGAGATCTCCATACTGCAATTAACGATTATACTTGAAATAATAAAACGAAAACAGAAGGAATGTGATCTAATAAAAATTATTTTATATGAAAATAAGAATATTATATACATGTTTCTATTTTAGAAAGAAATAAATGATTGAAATAGCTACAATAATGCAACTCTAGAAATAATGAAACGAAATGGACTGAGCTAAAAATAAAATATTGAACGTCGACTGTCTATAGGTGCCCTCCACAAAACAACAGGTTTAGAACTTTAATTCAACAACTAACTGCACATGAGATCGATGAAAATACTTCTTCAATTAAAAAGAATAGAGTTATAAAACTTCAAACTATCAATTAAATATTACATATATGTGTTCCCTTCTTTCTATTTACAGACTTATATTTATAAAATTTGTGCCCAATAGATTGAGACTTTTATGCATTTTAAAAACTAAAACAATTCTAATCTGAATTCTAATCTATAATAGAGTAATAACATTTCTCAACAATTTTCTATTTGGAAAGAAAATTAGAGAGTCATGATCTATTTGAACTCTTGCTGCTCTGCTTATCCACGTATTGACCTACTTCTTTGATTGCGCCATTGGGTGATTTCCTTGATGATTTGGCTCGGTAAAATAGGAAGAGATCCCTGAGGTGATAAATCCCCATCTACCCATGTACTTCTTTGCTTGGCTGAGGTACTAGAATATGAAAAACCATGGAGACAGTTACCAAATCGTGAACAACTTCAGAATCACATTAATTCTGTAGCTATTGCAATATTTTTAACTTAATAATAAGGCACATTAATAAATATGAAAAATAAGACATCTTATTACCTTACTATGTCAAAATATATAGTTTACTATTTATTTGAGTTGATAGAAATGATGAAAAGAGGAAAAATGGAGGGAAAGGGTGTCAAAAACAAAATAGTCATGTGACTCTACACCCCTATGCTCAAATATGTGGTTATGACCTGTAGATTACATGTTTGACAAAATTCTTGTCATGGTTAGTAGGGGTTAGGTTAGGTCCTTGTACCAATTTTTGCACTAGTAGCTTTAGTTCATTGTTATTTATCACTTCTATAAGTTTCATGAAGTTCTGGGAAAAGGCTGCAGACCTAGCCCTATTAAACAACATTTTTTCACTATCCCTGCAGTCCTCATTCCTTGATACTAGAGGACCTCTAAAATGGACCCCACATTCTTTCCCTTCATGAAGAAACTCCCATTGTGTCCCTCTTCATGAGCAGATCAATTCCCTTTTGCACCATTTCCCTTGAAACTTCTATTTTTCCCAGTTTACAAGACTAATGCTAGTTACCTTTGTCTTCCCCGCACCGATGTGTAGAGATTAGAACTATCCATACTAGCAACCAGAGTGACTAAGCTATCTTTTAGTCATGCCAGTCCTACTATGGGAAGTTTTTTAAATTAAGAGCCAAAGCTTCCAGCTCTAGAAGCTTTGTAATGGAAGTCTGGTAAATTGTTTGGCCGTATGGCATCAAGGAAGTCAATTTGGGCTCCTTCCCCCTATAATGATGGAACTACCTCAAGGGATAAGACCTTCTCCCATGAGAAGAGGATTCATGTCCCATCCATTCATCCTATATAAACCTCCCTTCTTCCCAAGCACAAGTTAGTGTTAGAGTGTTAATGTTGGTATGCCAGTGCTATTTTGGTTTGGAGTAAACAACAAGCTATTCATAATTGTAGCTATCTAGTTGTGTGAGGGAGAAGTGTGATTTGGTTTGTAGTGAATCCTAAAGGGAAGAGCCTTAAAACTATTGTTGATTGAGGCCATCATGGAATGCTAGCAGAAGTGTGTGGGAATCTGGTCTTGTCAGAGGAGAACCGCAATGTCAAGACAATGGTTGTAATCTCTCTTTGATATCAATATATATGAAACTATCAATTGATTTCCTACATGTTTTGTCATCTTACATATACATAGATTAATGTTTCTTGAATTGTTAAGTAGTTTGAGTTACAAGTTTTCTATTATCATGGTTGTTTTTTGATGTTGTTTACTTATTTCAGGTGCTTGAACAAGCAAGCAAGAGATAGCTGGAGAGAGCAAGTGGGGACATCATCAAATGGGATAAGTGTACTAAGAGGTAGGCCCCATTTATTGGTTGTAACCTAAGGAAATCCTCCATAGAATGTATCTATTATGGCTAGACCCATCATTGGGCTAGAGGAATTTGTTTGTGTCCACACTTATAATTTTACTTCACCACAAATTGGTGACTCCATTGGGGAACCAATCTTTTTGTTTGTCTTGGATTTCATGATTTCGTGAGAACTTTTCTAGTTCCAATTTTTCCCTTTGATTCTGTTTCTTTTCTCTTGCTTACTGGCTTGAGTTTGAAATTCATAGTAGTAGATCTGGTCCCTGTTTTAATTTTTATTTTTATTTTTTTATGAACTTCCGAGATCAGCACGCTTAATCCACTAACAATCGCGTCGATCAATGTGATATGCTGAGGAATAGTCACGTCGACCAGCCTCTGGTGCTTGTTGTCAGTAAGGCAGTCGTGCTGATGCCTGTAAGTGAAGATTAGGGTTTCACCTCAATCTTGGCCAGTGTGTTCTGCTCTTATGATTTTGACCCTGTAAGCCTTTTTGACCATTTTCTCCCTGACTAGAAAGCTCCTTTTCATTTGGTTTTGTTTGTTTGTTGGCTTATCATCCTTCTGCTTGATTGCTTGAGTCATTGGGTGGTTAGCGACACTAAGGCATCCAATTTTTCATCCATTCAGCTGTTTGTGAACTCAGTAAGTCAGGTTTTAGGTGTACTTACTCCTTGCATTTCATTTTTGGTCCTTTTACAACTTTGACCTCTATTACGCAAGTTTGAAAAGTTTCCGTTTGCTTGTCTAAACATTTATTTTCTGGCATAGATTATGTTTCTTGTCTTGTTGTTAGTAGAGTTGATGTTTTAGTGATATAAATGAGCTTCCCTTTTCATTTTTTCATCTGCTTGAAGAGATTATTGTCTCTAAAAAATTTTCATGGAAGCATTGTATGTGAAAATTTTATTTCATTTTTTCATGAAAAAGTGTGAAATTCTAGTTTGTTGCATGATTGTGCTACGATAGCTTGCATCTTTGAAAGAATAGAATTTCATTGGCATTTGGAAAATGAAAAGAACTCTTTTTGCTTTCGAAAGGATTGTTAGATATGTGTTTGTCAGGAAATTAGGAATTGGAATGCATTTTTCATTAGTTTATTTTTCGAAAACTAAGGTAGTGAAAGATCATTTCATTTTCCTTTGCTTGTTTGTTTGCATTTTGTTGAGTAGTTTCTACCATCTCTAGTGTAGACATTTCATTGAATTGAAAGGGTCTTGTCTCATCTAGTTGCATTTAAGGTTTTTTCGATTTACATCGCTAAGACCTGAAAAATTGAAACATAACTCAAGGCAAACTTTAAAATGAATTCAATTAACCTAATGCACATTTGACATTTAACGATCATATCTAGAAGGTCTAGGCTAGAGACATGTTCGGACGTCTTTAAGCCTAGCACCTATCATTAGCTTTGGTGTTAAACAATGCTAGTACAGATTTGTGCTCCCTGTACCATCGAGAATATAATAGGAGACCCCTCTAGGCTGCAATCCTTTGTCCTTAGGAAGCTGAGTCAACTGCCTTGCAAATGTGATACACTGAACACAAGATTCAGGGAGATTTCCTTCTCGTACTTCTCGGTTCGCCGGGAGGTATTATGCAGTTCACAATTTCTTGGTAATCCTATTTACCTAGATCATCCAGAGTAGTAATTTGATATTTTTGACTCACTAAGCTTAAAAGGTCATTTGAGCAATTGTCCTTTCAAGCTCATTTCCAATCAAAAGTGATATAGTCATATTTGTTTCTTTCTCGACTCTTAAAAATTGAAAGAGCACCAATCTTTTATGTGTCTTAATAATTGATTGCCCACGATGCAAAAACACCCTACTAGCCTTTTTGAGACCAAATCGTGCGTTCCCCTTAGAGATTATTTTAAAGCCTTGAAATTAAGTTTTCTGTCGACTAAGATAAGGTCATCCTGGTTAAACCATCTCGTTCACCCAGTCCCTCTTCCTCTCCTCCATCTGAAAGATTGTCTGAGGAGGCATTACCATAGTTACCAGAGTCACTCAAGGACCAACACGTTGAACTCAATTGTCTGAGTATTCAACCTTTGTCATCTCAACCTCCTCCTATTTTTGATACTGGGTCACCTGCTAATCGTTGTCAGGAATCTTCGGACTATCCTGTTCACACTCCTGAGAACTCATCGATCACTGACAGTCAGCTTGGATTGGTTATTCATCCTTTGAATCCTTTGTTTGACCCTATTGTGATATCATCGCAACATCCTTATAGTCCATATGACCAGTCGAGTGTTCCACTAGAACTATCCCCTCATACTCGTTCATCTAGGCGATGCTCCAGTCACCTCTATGGAAGAGTCCAAACTTTCTACTCCACACACTATTGAGGAAGAAGAGCTTCCTTTTCCTCTGAAGGGTTCCCCTTATTCAGGGGGTATTCTTGCCAATTTTCCACCCAACTATGTGTCTTTGGCATAGTTGGTTTTAGGTACACCTATTGCCTCATCACTTTACCATAACCTTGTTTTGGCGTCAAACGCCATGCCTACATCAGGTTCGTTCATTGCGAACACGACTTCCCAATAGGCAGTTACCTTAGTCCCAGTGCAATCCACCATTACAAATACCCTTGTATCATCAATCCCAGTTGTCTATCAGGCACAATCGATAGTTTCAAAGAATGTCTATGTCAATTCCTCCATCCCTCTAGTCAGTGGCCAGGATGTGCCACCGCCTGGGGTGAAAACATGAATGTTTCTATGGTCTCAAGTGCCACCAAAATGAGTGGCTCACAAGCTCACATACTTTGTATGAACTAGCCATCTTCTAGTATTATTCATAACCCTATTGACCCTACTGAATCAAGCAATGCCCATTTCTAATAGGTTCAGAATCCCATTGGTCCATCTAAATCAAGCTATGTTTAGTATCAGAAGACTTAAGGGGCTCTAGTCTAATACCGAACTCCCTACGTTCCATATGGTTCTCAAGGAATGCTTAATCAACCTTACACCCTCCAATCTAGGCAGTACATTCAAGCTTGCTATGGCTAGATTTAGTTCAAAAATTTCCCGAGCACTGTTCAAGTACCCTTGCAACAACAAGGACAAACTCTACAACAACAAGGGCAAGATTTTTTACTGCAAGGGAAACCTTTTTTGTAGTAAGGGCTCTCTGCCGAACTGCAAGGGCAAATTATCCCACAACAAGGTCAATTGCAACTACCACAAGGTCAACCCTTGCAACAGTTGTAGCAAACCATGCAACAACAGATGCAATATGCTCCACACACCTCCCAACCCATGTCCTTGCAGGGCCAACCTCTGTAACCTTAGGAACAAATTTTGCAACCGTAAGGTCAACCCTTGCAACAATAAAACCAACTACGGCAACAACAACCCTTGTATACATATCAATAGGGTCAACCCTTGCAAGGGCATGGTCAAGGTCAAGTCCCGCAGTAGCAGGCTGAAAATCCTAATGTCCTAGGTCAACAGGTCCAGAATCCTACCAGGCAAGGGCATCAGGTACAAAACCCTAATGCCTTAGGTCACCAGGTTCAAAATCCTTTTGGTAAAGGGAAACAGGTACATAATACTTATGTCTAAGGGAAACAAGAATATCAACCTTATGCCCAAGGATAGTAGGTCCAAAATCCTCTTGTTCAGGGACAACAGGCTCATCACCCATATGTTCAAGGACAATAGGTCCCATATCCATATGTCCGAGGTCAACAGGCTCAACAACCTTTTAACCTGTACACTACTTATCAACAACCTATGATCAGACAATTCCAAGGTATTCAAAGTCAAAATCTTCCCTATGGTCAAGGTAATCCATAATGGGGGCAACCTCAGATGCCATATGGCCAAAATCACCCACTGTGGGGCCAAAATCCTTACCAGCAGGGATGGGCTCCTCTGTTTGGACTTGCTTATCGACCTCCCATGCCTTTTAACACTCAATTGCCATTCTTGGCTACTCGAGTTTCCAAATGTATCTTTTCTTATGAATGATCTAATCCTTCAATCGCCATACTGGCCTCCTATGCCATCCAAGATACCAAGTGATTGTCCAATGTTTGATGGGAAAGATAAAGAACATCCTCAGTCCCATGTGATGACATATCAGCTTTGGTGTGCATTAAACTCATACGTTGACGATTTCACTCGTCTCTGTCTTTTCCAATGAGCCCTCATGGGCACTGTAGCTAAGTGGTACATCGTGTTGTCTTGAAGTACTTACCATTACTTTAATTCTTTAGCCATGGCTTTCCTAACGGATTTTCAGTTGCCGGTTTCTATGAAACTGGCACCTATTTGCTCACATATCTTAAGCATGATACTGAGACACAAATCTCTAATCACATCCATGAATGGAGACGTAGACTTCACCTGATCAAATTTGAGATTGTTGATTAGCTGCTCACTAAATGGTTCACCAAATCATTCATACTCCTAATTGCTCATGATATAGCTATGGGTGGATGCATTACTGAAGAGTAAGCCATTACTCGTGCCCAATACTTAGATCTAATTTACTCTTAGTCTCGCACTTTGCATGAGTTATTACCCAATGCCCTGTGGCGACCATCCAATCCCGCAACATCAAAGTCACAAGTTGCACCTCCCGTTGATGGAGTTATTGGTTTGATATCCCAGACCCCTACTAAAAATTCTTCCAAACAGAAGTTGGTCTCAAATACTGTTCCTAATAGTTCGTATGAGAATCCACCCGGCCTTGGTAAAACCTTAGAGGTCCACGTTTTCCAGTCTACCATAGTAGACAAATCCTCAAAAGGAAAGAAGAAAGGCAAAGGCAAGGGTAAAGTTGATTCCCCGAAACAGGTTCCTCCCACATCATCTACTGGCAAATCTTCAAAAGGGAAACCTAAGTATCCTTGCTTCATTTACGAGAAATATTACTACACTAAGGATTTTCCGTGACAATCTGAAGTTAGCCACTTGCTCAAAGGGATCCCCACTGTCCTCAAAGAGCCATTTCCATCTCAAAGAACCCAAATGGTAGACCAACCCCAATCTGCTTCCTCCGGATCTCAAGTGTTCATGATGAGTACACCTATTAATGTGGGTACTAGATCGAAAGATTGTCAAACTCCTGCTTCAACAGGTGGGAAATAGAAATAAGCCACACCTTCTTCTTCTACCCCGAGTTCTGGCCTTCTTCATATTGAGCGCCCTAACACCGACTTTGTTATATGGCCACCTTCTCGAGGTGCGCTGCAGAAATCCTCGTATAATCCCAATGCCCAAGCTGCTCAACACTATAATATTATTGAGGATTTGGCTCAGGCGCTGTCAACTATGTTGGCCTTCAAGGTGCTCCAAAGCTTCCCAACATAGTGGAAATCTTTATTGTCAACTATCGGGGGCATCGATCCCACTGGTTCCAATTTGATATGTTTTGATCTAGAGAACCATGCTCCCCGTCTTCCTCATCAGATTGCCTTTCTTATTTAGGTAATCATTAATGATAAGACCATCCATTGAACAATCATTGATGAAGGTGCCTCCACCTACATCATGTCAACTGCTTATTGGAAGGCTATTGGTTATCCTACTTTGAACCAATCTCCAAACATTCTAGAAGCTTTCGATGGGTGTGATTCACAACCCTTCAGTGTCTTATCTAACCTTGCCATCACTCTGGAAGGAAAGATAGTGCAAGACAAGGTAGAAATTATTGATGCCAATCTCAATTATAATATTCTACTCGGCCAAAGCTAGAGCCATGCCATGCATGCCAAGGTCTCTTCTTTATTTCACGTGATTCATTTTCCCCATCAAGGGAAGATTGTCATTGTCAACTAGCTGACTTTCTTTGACTCTTCCTCCTCAGATGGCAATGTTTCGTACGTCAAGCACATTGGTGCTCCCTATGAGGGTGTGGGGGTATGTCTTTCATAGATTCTACCATAATGGGAATTTTTCCACTCCCACCTCTGATCCTTGGGTCATACCTACACCAGATCTTATTGATACCTGGGGTGAGGTTATGCCACTTAGTCCTACCGAATTCAATTACATGGAAGTTATTTTAGCTTTGAGTTCTGCATCCTCTGATTCTTTTATGTCGAAGACCTCTCTCGATATGTACTCTCAATCCTAGTGGCTTAGCGCTTTGGAATTGCCTGATCCCTTAGCCAAGACCTTCCTTGCTGATGAAGGTATCATGGAAGTCATGTCTCTCGAGGAACCACCTTGGATCGATACTCATCATTGCTCCTCATTCCTACCTCATCCAATAGTCATGCTTACCATTTTCGAAGAGTCCTCTTCTCTGTTTCCACTACCAATCATCACTCACGAAGTATGGTTGGAAGGAAATTTGGGTAATCTTACCCAAATGATGCTGATTGACATTTCTATCAAACCTGGTATCATTGAACACGTTCATATTGGGGTATCTTGTTCTCCATATGAGATCAAGACATATACTGGTCTATCTTAGGAATTTCGTGATGTTTTTGTGTGGTCCTACGAACAAATTCCCGGCATTGATCCTAGCATTGTAGTGCATGAAATCCCAACTTATCCACACACGAAGGCCATCTGTCAAAGGATTCACCTGATTCACCCTAGGAAGGTCGCCACTATTAAGGGTGAAGTTGAAAAAATTCTTGAAGTTGGGTTCATCTACCCCATTACCCTTACAGACTAGGTATCCAATATTGTCCCAGTGAATAAATAATAGGGCACGATCTGCATTTTTGCTGATTATCGAGATCTCAATTGTGCCTGTCCTGAAGATAACTATCATACTCCTTCATTGCTCAAATCATTGATGAATGTGCCAGGAGCGAGATCTTTTCCTTATTGGATGGTTTTTCTGGTTAAATCAAATCAACATCGCATTGACCGATCGGGAAAATACAACTTTTATCTGTCGTAGGGTACGTTTGCATAGTAAAAACTCCCTCCCGCCCTAAAAAAATGTTGGGGTTACCTTTCAGAGGGACATTTTATATGCGTTTCATGGTATTTGCAACATTGTCCAGCCTTACTTGGATGACCTTCCCGCTCATTCTCGTCAGCACCAAAACCACCTAGATCATCTTCGGTAGATTTTGCTACGCTGCTGACATTATAACATTCGGTTGAACCTGCACAAATGTGTTTTCTACATAGAATCCATACAACTCCTCGGCTTCATTTTTTCCAAGGATGGTATTCACCTCGATCCGTTAAAAGTTGAGGCCATTGTAAATTTACCCCCTCCATCTTCACTGCACCAACTCCAAATCTTGCAAGGAAAGTCCAACTTTTTCTGTCATTTTATACCCAACTATGCTGGGTTAGCCACAGGATTTACTAGGTTGCTAAAACAAGGAACACCCTTTGTATGGGACGAGGTGACCCAAAATTCTTTCGATGATCTCAAGGCCGTCCTTATAAGTGATCCTTTGTTGCATCCACCAGATTATTATCGACATTACTTCCTTTACCTAGTCGTGGCCCTTGGCACCATTGCTATGGTCTTGGTCCAAGATGGCGACGAAGGCAATGAACATGTAATCTACTACCTTAGTCAGAATCTCCTCTGCACTGAAACGCATCATGCACATGTCAAGAATTTGTCTTTGGCTGTCGTTCAGGTTGTTCAACGTTTTCGGCACTATCTCCTTTTGTGCACAAACTATAGCGATTTCTGAATGCAACCCCATGACCTATATGTTGACTCGTCAGTTGCCGAGGCCAAATATTCTATATGGATCGTGAGCCTGCAAGAATTTGATTTTGTATTTACCACTGCCAAATCTAAGAAGTCACTTGTTTTCATCAAATTGATTTGTTCCATATTTTCTAAGTCTCTTCCTGCTGGTGCAAATGAACAGCTCCCAGATGAGACCCTCTTTCTGATTAGCACCCTTAATCCATGGTATGATGATATCATCATGTATCTCTAGATGTCCATCGTTCTGGTTCGAGTTGACTAAGGATAATCATCTTGGGATTCAACATCACTCCCAACCCTACTATATTATTGGTGATAATTTATATTATTTCAGTGTTTAATTAGTTCTTTGCGGATGCGTTACGATCGAGGAAGCTGGAAGAGTTCTCAATGATTGCCACTCTGAGGCATTTGGTGGTCATATGTCTGGTTATGCCACTGCTCAAAAAATCCTTCTTGTTGGTTATTTCTGGCCATCTATCTTCAAGGACTTCATTCTTACTATTCGCAAGTGCCACGAATTCTAAATTTACCAACGCAAGATGCATGCCCCACCCACTCATCTACACCCTGTTAGTATCGTTCGTCCTTTTGCCAAATGGGGCATCGATTATATGACCTGTAACCCTTGTTTGGCCAGGGGGCATGGATATATTATTATCGCTGAGGATTATTTCACCAAATGGGCTAAAGCGATGCCTACATACTCTGCAAATGGTAAGGTAGCGACTGAATTCCTTTTCAACCATGTTATTTCCAGGTTCGACATACCTCAAGCCATTATCATAGAACATGGCTCCCATTTCAAATATTACATGATGGCTGAGTTAACATCTGCATTGGGCTTGTGCCACAATGGCTCAACCCCATATTACCCTCAGGCCAACGACCAAGTTGAAGTCGTGAACAAATTCTTGGTCAAAATGCTTCAGTCTACTATTGGGATACACAAGTCAAATTGGCATCTCATGCTCTTTTTAGCGCTGTGGGTCTACTGAACCTCAACCAAAGATGCAGCTAGTTTCACACCATTCTAGCTGGTCTATGGTATGGAAGAAACATTACCGATCAAATGCAAGATTCCTTCACTCAAGTTAGCTATTAAACTCCTCCTCGAAATGTCATCTCAAGAGGAACACCTCTTATATTTGGAATGACTGGACGAGACTCGTCGTCTCACTACCTTGGTCATCGAAGAACAAAAGAAATGGGTCAAATCCCATTTCAACTAGTCGGTCTCCCCTCACGTGTTATTTGAAGGTGATTTGGTATTACTATAAGACCAAGCTAATGATAATCTGGGGGCAGCAAGTTTGAACCCATGTGGCATGGGCCTTGCATTGTGAACCACGTTTTGCAGAAAGGAGCCTATGAGCTTATTGATTATGAAGGAAATCCTCTTGATAAGCCCCAAAACAGGCTTTACCTTAAGAAGTACTATGCTTAGGTCATCTTGCATGGTTACTTATGTACATTAGTATGTCATTCATTTTGTGCAGTGTGGTTTTGCGTGGTAGTTTTCAAACATCTTTCTTATTTACTATGCTTTTCTTGCTTTGTAGATTTCTGTGACTCCCCACATTGGTTTTGTTGATGGTGCTTGCCATAGTACCCAAAACCTATCATCTACGGCATGGGCTATTTATAACCCTCACGGTGAGTTGATTGAATTTCAAGGTATCTGTCTAGGTCACACAACTAACAACACTGTTGAATACAGTGCTTTCATCGAACTATTATTAGAAGCCATTGCTCTTGACAATAGAGAGTTGGTTGTCAACCTGGATTCACAGATTGTCGCCCTTCAACTCGACGGGAAATATTCTATCAGGAACCCTCAAATATTGAGAATGTATCTCTGTATCCATCTATTGGAAAGACATTTTGATTACATTACATATCATCATATTCCTAGATGCATGAATACATTGACAGATGCATTAGCTAATCATGTGTTGGATAGACATTTACGAAACATGTGAAAAGATAAAACAAACCATTTCTACCATAGTAGACAAGAAAATACAAGATACATACATACATAC